>PVIR01002214.1:0-106232 GCA_004026965.1 Petromus typicus
GAGGAGGAGGGCGCAGGAGCTCCGGGGTGTGAGGCGGGTGACCGAGGAGGAGGAGGAGGGCGCAGTGATGTTTTCACGGGCCGCCTCCGCACTGGATGGCGCTGGGCAGCAGCACTCACTAGTTCTGATCACGCCTTTGTCAGGACGTTCAGGGAAAATGATGTGGAACTGCGGCGGAAAGTGGTGGGGACCACAGGGTATGAGTTAGCAACGAAGGCCATGAGCACATGATAAAAATCCAGTGGGTGCTGCTGCCCAGTGCCCTCCAACGGACAGGCAAATTCCTCCACAGCAGCTGTCTTACACATGTGCAAGTGTTATTTAAATATGAAGAAATCAACAGATAATTCAAAATCAGCCTTATGATCATTGTTTAAGGATACATATCTGTGTGTAGTTTATATAGTAATTCAAAGTGTAAGCTTGCTCTTGCATGACTGAGCTGTTCTCTGAGCAGTGTGAATGTTTTGCACACGTTTCCATGCAGCCGTTGCACTGAACGCACACCGCCAACCACATCCGGCATGTGGTCTTGTGGCCTGAGCCCATCGGCGCTCTCAGAAATACACGAGTGCGGGGTGGAGCTCCTACATGTGACACTTGGTGTTGGGGGTGCTACGCTGCCAGTGAGCCCTTGGAGCACGTCTGGGAAAATGGACCCTCAACCCAAGTGCAGTGCACTGGGGCCGTGGGCCAGGGTCACGTCTCCAGGGCGCTGCCTTTGGGCACAGGCTAACGCGCTGGTGCTGAGTGGGCTCTTCCTTTCTGTGTCCAGGCGGCCCAAGGTGCTGGCAGCCACTGGTCTCCAGGACAGTGAGGAAATAAAGCCATGCTATGGACACTCCCCAGGCCGCAGCTACTTTTCTCTGTGACCGATCCTGGTGACATGTCTTTGAATATACAATCACAAGAGTGTCAGAGCTCCGGGGCACTACTGAGAGAAGGTTATTGCTTCTCAAGTTTTCTCGTGTTAAATATCCCCTGCCCCAATCAAAACACAAAACACTGAAAAGTCTGACGGGTCACGATTTGTTTCGTAGGGTTGTTTGGTCACGATTTGTTTCGTAGGGTTGTTTGCTTTGGTGGGATGTCCCCATGCTAGACAAAATTAAAAGTGTACTCAAACAAGTATTTGTTGTAATCGGCAAAAACGCAAGCCAGACGAGGCAACTGAGGACGACTATAGCATAGCTAGGTTGTGGCTCCATGTAACTCCTACAGCAGCAGGAATGATGTAAAATATCTTAATATTTTTTCTCTCTTTTTTTGTTTTTGTGATACTGGGGATAGAACTTGGGCCCGTGTGCTTACAATGTAGGGACGGCACCACTTGAGCTAAATCTCTGGCCCTAAAATATCTTATTTTACGAAGCCTATGAACTATTTTCAGATTTGGTTCTTGTACCGTATGTCTTGATGTAGTCTGAAATACAAATATATAGAATTCACATTTTAGGTAGAATAACAGCATGGTAATAAGACAGGAATACTTTCAAATACTTTAAAATCTACATTTTTAATGTATCAAGTAGCAAGGAACAGTATTAGCATTTTATTCATTACAAAAATTTAAATAATATTTACAACATCTGTATGGACCAACTTTATCTACATTTGTACATCAAAGGTATTTCTGGAAGAGAAAGTCACAGGTATGAGTAAAACAAAGCATGGAAATGTAACAGAAGATCAAATGTTGTGGACCACAGTTTTACCATTTCTAAATTCTTTATTTAAAAACAACGTATGGGTAATTTAACTCATTATTGTTTTCTAAACCTCTCTCTCAGCTTGTTAGGAAAATGAGTTGCCACTACGCTGGGTAAGGAAATTTTAAAAGCTAACACATATTTTTGAAACTTAAAACATAAACTTTTCTGTTGACATGTTACAGTTCCTTTAAGCACCAGAGAGGACAGCTCCACGGCCTGCTCGCTGGTGCCGGGTGAGCAGCGTGCAGGGCCCTCTCCAGGACTTCGCACTCTTCTGGAGGGACACTGAGCCCCTAAAAGCACACGGGATCCGTTTCATCATCCTTGGCTTTGAAATGACTTATCTTAGATTTCCTTTGGAGATGTTTCTTCCAAATTTTCTAACTATGTTTGAGTTTATTTTATGGGTATTTTTATTATGCCCTGGAGAAAAAAAAAAAAAAGATACAGAAATATAATACAAGCACAGAAAGGAGTTTTCACCATTCATTCAGCTTAGGAAAATTTATTGGAAGTCAAAATCAAAGGATGGGAAACTGCTCTTGAAACATAATTTAAAATACAGCAAAGACACATGACCTCCTGGGCTCACAAGCAGATCGCCAAATTCTATGACACATGCACACACAGGTGCCAGGTGAAGTCCTGAATCCATGCTGCACTCGCCCGACACACCTCCTCCCTGCTGTTCTTCGGATTCCCCCTGCGGAGCTGCCAAACCTTGACGAGCCCTCTGCTAACTGCTCCTCCACTTTCCTGTCACTCTGTACTGAGGCAGTTTCCTGAAACGGTTTCTTCTCCTGTGGCTACTCAGTTAAATACAGCACCATTCTTTCCCACCGATTCTCCTTTAGCTTTCGTTTGTAGGTCATCGGTTAGAGAATTTAGGTGAGCTGGGCATGACAGAGAGTGACTGTCATCTCAGTATTCTGGGAGGCTGGGCAGGAAGACCGGGAATTCAAGCCTGGACTGGTAGGTACCCTACAACTTCCTGAGATCCTGCCTCAAAAAAGGGCTGGAATATGCCATCGGTGTGAAGGCCTTGGGCTAAATGCTGGTATCACAAAAAAAACTCAGGAAAATGCTTCCTAAAGAGGAACGAAATTCGGTTTTTACTTTTCTAGTAATTTCTGAAATGTACTCAGGTGTTTTTCAATTGGATATTCTAATGCATATAACACATCTTTTCTAAATATGTCATCCTAAGTGCTTCTTTATATTTGAGTCCATAATTGAAAAAAAAAAAAAAAAAACCCTCATTAGCTTTTGTTCTTCTTTGGCAAGAACTGTGGTTTCGATTAACTACCACTTATTCCAAAGCAATTTTTTCTAACTTTGTTTTTAAAAAAACTAATGTATTTTATACCATTCTTAGATAATAGAAAAACAAATTTCTATGATTTGAAAATTTTCATAATATTATTACCTAGTCACAGAATTAATACATCTTGACAAACTTACATAGAAGACAAATAGGGCAGTATTCACTACGCCAAGTACAGGTGGTGCATAGTGCTAAGTATTATGGGACACAGAGTGTCACTCCAAATCAGCCAATTCTCCATGTTAGTACCTAAGTGATTCTTAATTGTGTATAAAAGGTATTTACAGTGAACTTAAGGTAAAGGCTGTCACTGGATACTACAGGAAGTAAAGAGCAGCACAGTTTGACAAAGATTTGAGAAAAATCAGAGCACTGACAAAGAAGAAAGAAGTTTTCACATTATTCATTGAAACATCAAGCCCTCAGGGGCTATCAGCTCCTTCTGAGAAGAAACCAAACTGGATCATATAGCATTTATTTTTGTGTTCACTACAAGACTGAGCACAAGATGAATGCTTAGTGAACAGATACTTTCTGGGTGGAGGTCACAGAGAGACTACATCTGGTACAGTAAGTTCACAAGTGAGTCAGAGGCCAAACTGTTAGAATAAGTGAAGAGGAAAATTGCAAGTGGACATAGATATTAAAATATACTGAATCAATTTACTAAATGACACATTTGACCATTAGCTAAACTATTTACCAGTTCTACAATAGGAGCAGTGTAGATAAGAGGACAGAACGTGCTGAGCCCCAGCTCCACCACCACCAGACCCTCCCTACAACCTTGGCTAAGTGCCCTGATCCTGTACACTGACCCTTAAGTCTCCTCATCTGTGACATGTGGACACTCACACTCCACCACACCACAAATGTGCCAAGTAGCACATAATGGGCATTTTAATGAAGGTATTGTAAAAAAAATAAAGAATAGAGTAATATTATGTGTATGTTAGATAACCAATTGCATCATTAACATACTAGGAGCTGAGACGTACCTATGGCTGGTCTGTTTTCTTGTAGTAAGAACTTATCATTTGAATTCTCTTGTCGAACACGTTTGGCAAATCCATGATTTTCTTCAGCCGTTAATGGATTACTTGATGTAGAGCTTAAAAGTGAAAGTTGTTGTTTATTTTAGTTAAGTAGCTTTTATATTTTTAAGATCTAATTCATGCCCTGCAAGCAACACTGATACAAATCGGAGCTATGAAGTTGTGAGATCTCCTGTCAGCTGGAACACTAAAGACACTGTCCATGGGGTCTCCTCTCCTGGGAGCTATGACCACAGCGGCAGTAACTGTGTCCTCCCCAGGTGGCTGTACGCAAAGTACAGATGGCGGTGCACAGACACAGACGACGCGCAACCGAGCTCCTCTTTATGGGTTTGAAGAAAAGCCCTAAGGTAAGAGACGCGGACAACTGAGGTGATTTGGAAACCCATTTCTGAATGAAACAGTAATATTTTATAATAAAATTAAAGATGGCTACAACTGCTATTATTACAACTCTAGAAACTGAAAAGAATGAACTATTCTCATGTATTCCATCCTCAGAACCATAACCAGACACACACCGGTTATGGCTAAGGGGTCCACAACTACCTCAGTTTGAGCTGACATAGTATTAAACACCATTCTAGTGTGGTGAGTCAGGAAGGATACTTCTCTTGTACACTGATTAAACTCAGCTGATTTTAGGGATTTCTTTGGCTAGTAAAGATAATATATGACATTTTATAAGCTAACGTTGACAGCAGTGGGTTCCTTTGCCCCTGGCAGCCCCATCCTGAGGAGAGCCAGCAGGAGCGTGTGTCTGAGGAACAGGAGGACAGGTGAGCTGCGCGCCCACTGCACATGGTCAGACACGCCAGGCCTCCGAGCGCCGAGTGTCGAGAAGATAACTGCAGTGACACAGCTCAGGTTCTGGAGCCCCTGAGAGATGTGTGATGATATTCATGGTGGATTTATGGGCTGTGCTTTGCTCAGAAGTACAGGTGATGGCGAACTGACATGGTCACAAAGTACTAGTGTGACACAAGGAAACACATTCAACTGTAGAAATATTTTATTCCTAGATAGTCCTAAAGTTACCACCTTCCTTCCTTCCTTTTTGATAAATAATACATTTATGATAAAGTTGTCCATCATATTATGGTATGATTCTCTGGTTACTTCTAAGAACTTGCTTTTTACTTGTGGCACACTTATATCTGAAAATTAAATCTCTAATAAATCTGTTTGATTAAAACTCATACTTCTAAAAATAAAATCTAAGCCAAAAAAATGGGTTGTATATTTATACACAGGTTAGGTATAGTAAAACGTTATTGGGTTTAGATAAAATAATCTGCTAATGAAATCTCTAAAACATGTAAAATTTAATTATAAAATTTAAGTTGAGTTAAAGATATATTGGTAAGAAATGGAAAGATTCTTTTAACTGTGTATAAATTATATTTCTATAGCTCCTGATAGAAGTTAAGAACTAAAACTTTTGCTCCCTGGTTCTCATTCATGAACACATCTTATACTCTTTCAGTTGAAAACAAATTTCTAGTTGGAATGAATGACAATCAACAACAGTAACAAAATCAACCAACCAAATAAACACAAATAAGCCCAAACCGAAAATTCTGATTATGTAATTGTAAGAATCTAATGTACATATATTTATGTATTTAGTACGCTAATTTATTGAAAACGGTCTACTCTAGTGACAGCAAATTCTTTAAGACTAAAAATCGAATATCCCAAGGTTCAGTGGTTAAGAAAAAAATGGATAGATTTTGAAATATTCTGTGGTTTTAGACTTTTCAGAAAAACTGATATGAAATAAGTAAGATATATATACATGGAGACTTTTCATTTTAAAAACAGAATATATACTTGTACACACACACACACATATATATATGAAAGTGAAACTATAAATATACATATATACAAAAAATATATAAATATATAAGTTTTAATAAATTTAATAAATTTATTAAAATAAATACATTTAATAAAATTATATCTATCTATCTATCTATATATATATATCACTGCTTTGTGGAAAATACCAATTTACTACTTTCAAGCTCATGTAGCTTTAATTGGGGAAAAGGAAGATTAAAAAAAGTAATTATGTACATTTCTAGTATTAATCTCTTTTAACCTTCCTTAATGGCAGGATCTAATTATTGTTACCAGAGGGAATGTAATAAGAGTAATTAATAGGCTATGAAAAATCAAGTTACTTGCTTCACATGTCCTTTAAAATTACAGTATTAGTTGCTCATGTGAGGCTTTTAACTCGCCTAAAGCTACTCCAAATACACAGTGCACATTTTCAGATATATCTTGAAAAGTCATGTGATTTAATAATGACCAAGTTTACATTTGAAGATTATTGCTAGCTGTTTAAGTGTTTGCCATATTTAGTAAATAAATATGACAGCATAAAGAAATAAAAGAACCAAAGACTTCAACATCAATTAAGGGAGTGAATGGCCGAGCTCACAGGATGAGTCAGAGACAGAGTGGGTGGGACAGAAGGACAGTGGTAGGCCAGGCGTCCTCCTGAAGTGCCTGAGGCTCATTTGTAAGCCAGACTAATTGTACAATTTAAATTCATGTCTTGGAAAACTTTTACCTGTTCTTTAAAGGGAGCAACTGACGGCTTCTCTGGCATATTCAAATCATCGGCACCACTATTCTTTTGCTTCAGGAAAGCTGCTAAGTGGAATAAGAGTCACTGGAACAAGCACCGCGATACCAGGGCAGCTGAGCGGACAGACTAGCGGGTGGCCCAGGCAGCAGGCTGGGGGCAGTGCAGGGTCTCATCCTGCCTCTCGGAATGACGGATAGCTTGTGAGACTTCTATCCTGCCAATTTCTGCAATTTTCCAGTGAATATTCTCACTGGAAACTTCTGAAAGTGAAACCAAGAACAACAGGAAGGGAGGGGGCACTGCTGAACAAATCCTCCCATGTCACTGTACTCAGAGATGCAAAAAAAAACACAAAAAACCAACCTGTGATTCCACATGGGAACTTTCCTGGGCTCTGCTGTCCTTGGGTTTCACAAGTGGAAAGTATGGTACAGAGAGGGAATATGGCCCGAGGGCGGCATGGAGTATGCCACTGGCACACTACTGTCCTGCAGTCCGTATGAGAACAGGGGCATTGTAGAAAACAGGAAGTGCAAAAAGACGTAAGGTTTTCTGCTTGTCTCCCCACAGTAGTGTGGCAAAGGCCCAAGAAACAAAAACCCGGCACAGAAAGTCAGATCCCTTGAACAGTTGTTCAGTGCATTTTGTCACCGCGCCTATTAGGTAGGGTGTAAAGAATGTGCACTGAGATTCAGGCCACGTAACTCTGGGTTTCTTGGCCTCTTTCTTGCTCTTTGGGCCTTCGCTGTTTTATGCTGTGAGCTGGGGTACATGTCTCTCTGTGCTAGTCCTGAACGTAATTTGTAGCACTTCGCAAATGAATGATTGTCTTTTGTCAGTTTCTGGATATTAGTCGCTCTTATCTTCTCAAATACTGTTTCTGCATCTTTTTCTTCTTGCTTCTTCAGACTCAAAACACTATGCTTGGGCCTCTTCCACTTCTTTGCATATTCTCCACCTATCCTTTGTGCATGTGAATGAACTGTTAGTTACTGGGTTTTTGATTTTAGAAAATTCTACCCTTTCAGTTCTAGAATATCCACTTGACTCATTTAACAGAATCTAGTCCTTTGTCAAATTTTCTCTCTTATCTACTTTGCTGAAGTTAATCATAGTTAAAAATTTAAAGTTGTTATCCAATACAGTAAGTCCCGACTTAGAAATCACTTATTTTGGGAGAATTCTCACAATTCAGATTTGGGCATAAATCCGACAAAGTGAGTCTAGTATACTCGTGACACAAATACACAACATAAAGCATAAAAAGCCCCAAACACACTCACAAACCCAGTGAGTTCCCAAGGGTACTGGGAACCAGTACTACTATGCACTACCATGCTGCGCAGTGAACACACTGCGCGCAGCACAACTGTGACAGCATCCCGCAGACACACAGGCTATTTCTGCCATCTGTTCGCAGTAAGAATGTTCCTGATTTGAGGTCCATTGCTATCTGTGAAAGTTCGCAGCTCGCATGTCGGAAGCTGGACTTGCAATTGTCCTGAGCTCTATAGCGTGCGGATCACGGCTTCTCTAACTTCTTCCCAGTGACCTTTACTCCTCTGGTTGTGTCTCCTGGCACACTCAGCACGGCCTTCCAAGGACTCCAACCGAGCTGCTGGGGGCTGACCGGACCTCTCCTTTGTTCTGCTTCTTGAACTTCAAGTTTTAAGATTAGCTCCAGCAAACATTGAATGCTGCTTAGTACCGCAGCTCCTCAGAAGCTACTTTCAGCGTGGCTTCCTGGCTGCTCAGTCCAGAGTTTAGAAACTGGTACGCTCTCTTCATGCCCTGAGCCATGAGTGGAAGGGGGCGAAGCCTAGCGTGTACTCGCCCTTCCTCTGGGGTCTGAGAGCTTCTGCTCATGGCCTCCCTGAGTCCTGCCCAGGGCTTCTGAGCAGCTGTTAGCTGCCCTTAACCCACCAGGATGGCTCAGTCTTACACAGCCATTCTGTCTGGGCCACAACCAGCAGACTCCTCATGTCACTGTATTTTTGTCATTTATCAGAATCCACTAAAATATTCTAGGGAAAGAAATTCAGTAGTGTTTACAAGGACAAATAACTACATGAGTTAAAAAACACTGCTGCCATAAGAAGAGTTAAAATTTAGTGACATTTTGAAAGCCAGAAGACTTTTCAATTTATTTTTAATAATCTAAAAGATAAAGTACTTTATGTAAATATCAAGTGAAATATGTGGGCTTCAAGATTTCCCTGTGATAAGTGCGGTTTACCCTAAGTAAATACTTATTAAATACGAATTGCTGAGCTAATTACGAGAAATGAAAAGCACTGTGGTGAGAAGGGTGTGAGGCGAGGGAGGCAGGTCAGCGTGTGGACCGTACCTTGCCAACTTCCGCTTCTTCTTAGCGGCGGCTGTCAGGGCCATGTAGGATGGCATCGCAGTCGACACAGGCACAGTGTGTGTGGCTGAGAATGAAGAAGGCCCGAGCCTGTCATGAAACAGTGAAAGGGGAAAAATAAAACACAAATAATTCTGATTTATACTACAGTGACAAAGGGCACGGATAACTTCATAACTAGAGAAGAATAGGGTGTTAAAATATGAAGAGAAATATTTTCCTACACTACGCACTTTCCCTTGGATGTTTGTTTTGTAAGCACCACAGGTGGAGGTGCTGTTAAGAAATCTGCACTCCCCACAGCACAGGAAGATGCAGTCCTGCAGGGGGACGTCTGGTCAAGGACCACACGGCCGACTGTCTCTCAGATGCATGACCACTTCAGAGCAAGGGGACTGGAATTTCCCTTGCTGGAAACATGAGTGACAGCACTGGCGGCCTGTGTGATGGACCTGCAGGTACAAAGAACACATTATCTTACAGTCTCCCAGTGCAGGTCGCCTGATGGGATATTGCAAATGTAAGACATACAGTGGATTCATACTCAGGAAGATAAATAGGCTTAGTGTACACAAAACATTTGTAATCAAGGTCGCACACTTGATCTAAGAAATAAGAATACAGCCAAGGAAGAAAATGCAGCTCAAGAAGAAAAAGGAAGACAAGTGTAATGCCTGTGTTAAAAAACAAAGAATCAGCAATGTTCTCTTTTTGTACCTTTCTGAGGTGTTCTTGCTTGGTAGCAATTCTGGTTCAGGTACTTTACGCTTCAGGCCCCTGGTGTCCTCACACACAGTAAACGATTCCGAATCGCCCTGTCCACGTTCTGTTCTCCAGCGAAGTGGGGTATCTACCACGCCGAAGGTTTTCAGAGAGTTACCACTGTTTACGTGTGAGCCGATAGCCTGGAAGCTCACAGTATGTGAGCATGGTTTGATCAAGGCCTCTGGAGATGGACACGGGGAAGGTTTTCTGTAGCTCTCTGGAGTATACAAAATAGGCTGCAGTTCCTTGGTGAGAGAGTCATTGAGCTGGACACTTTCAGGCACTGCTGGCTTCTTGGTGTGCTTTGCTTTGGAGGGAGAAGGCATTAATTTCCTCCGAGTTCTTTTGTGCAGAGGAATTTTAAGCAGATTCGATTCACTTGAGGATGTGCCTGTTCAATAAAATAAAAGAACTTCAATACTGTCACCTAGTTTACCAACAATTCCATTAAAATTACTAATAATACAGTACTTTTCTAACAACAGATACAAATCTGAAAGAAAAGTAAATCAGAAAGGAAGAGAAATTGGTTTATTGCTATAAAATGTCATATAAAGTTAACTTATTAGATATTTTGTAACAAAAACGATACACTGCTAATTTCAATACCAATTTAACTACCTTGAGATACTGAGAAATCATGAAAAGAACTTGCCAACTAAGTCTGCCCAGTCACAAGCAATTTCCAGCTTTCATGCTCGACTGGAGTTTGAGGTAACAGAAGAGCCCTCGGCCTTTGCAGGCAGGGATGACAGCCTGTCCTGTCACAGAACATCACCATTCACTGTTCCTCGCTGAGTGGAGTCTAGTCATGTGAACAGGTATGCGGGAAGCAGGAGAAGCCCGGGTTACGGCAGAGCTGCCTGAGCGTGGCCCACCCAGCCCCTCGGTGCTTGGTGTCTCCACATCACACACAGCTTAGGGACGTGCAAAATTCAGACTTAATACCCAAAGTAAAGGGGCATAACCAGAGGAGTCCAGGGTCTGGTAACCTGGCCACTTCGTGAAAGCCTGTTTCCCAGAGCTCATGCTGATCTCATCTCAGCCATGTGCCCCGGCCTCCGCTCTCTCTCGGCCAGCTCCTCTCGCCCCACGGGCGCCCCTCCTGTCCTCCCTCCACAGAGGGGACGTCCACGCTTCTCCCAGGAGCAGGAACTCACCCGCTAACCCACGCTTATTCTCATTTCTTTCCACGTCTACTTTCTTAACAATGACTAGACTGCTAAAAACTTCCTTTTTCTCCCTTGAGTTTGCTAACCTCTGTGAATTCCGTTGCCCTTATAGCTCTAGTGAAAGCCTAACCCTATGGTGTCACTCTTCCCACGGAAGTCTCTTAGTAACCCTTAACAAAACACAATATCCAGAGATTTTAATAAAAAAGAATTCTTGGGGGTTGCTCCAAAATTAAGAAACAAATTGTTTTGCTAGAAAGAACTTAAGCTTGGATTCCTACAATACTAGACACATTTAAGATATTTAAGTCCACAGACATCTCTTTACCGCCTTGTCCTAATGTCTCAAAGGACGTACGGACTATCTGTGTGGCAGCTGCTGCTGCGGCTCTGCTCTGCATCTCACCCCTGGGGACTGCCGCTCTCATCTGCTTATCTCATGGGGCAGACAGGAAGTGCCTCAGCCTGGTGGGCCACCCACCAAAGAAACTAGAATAGTACTTCTGCCCATTTTTTCCAATCATGAAATTTTGTGAATTCTACAACTCGCAAGGGAAGTTACATTTGTTTTACTGGAAATGCTGACTTAGGGTAAGTTTTATGTATTTCGATGAAGCAATTCAAATTTTCAACGAGTCCAAGTACAGATATAGCAGTCACTGATAGTATTTGCAGGGTTCTTGTTATGTTAGTTGACAATAGGTTCTGCGATGGCTAGGTTGACAATTACCCTCTAGGAAATACAATTTAAAAACAGGAAGAAAGATATGATCCCTGTGCTACTAAGGAATTTTACTTTCCTGAGAACTAGACAAATGAGATCTAGATCTTAAAATAATTTTCCACTCTCTTTACCATGACATTTGTCAAATTTTCCATTACCAGATATTTTTATACTAATGCTGCAGTGTAAAGACAGTTACTTTTCTCCACTGTGCTGCTACCACCAATTTGGTGGCTATTAATAGCTGGAAGATTAACTTCTTTTCCCATGAGAGGCAGCAGGGTATAGAGGATAGAAAACTATATCAAGGATAGAGAACTGAACTAGGAGTCAGGAGACTTGAATTCTATTTCTGGCTTCACCAACAACTCACTTAGTGACCTTGGGCAACTCACTTAAAGCAGTGTGACCATTAATCCTGGGTAACGAAGGGACACCATGTTTTTATGGACAAGGATTTTTCTAGGGTTAGATGACAGATACACTTAGGGTTCAAAGTAAGACTATAGATAGAAATATGCTTCAACTGTCAGCATCACAACTATCTTCCAATCATCCATAAATAACTAACTAACAATTGTAAAACAATACATTTTAAGCAGTGTCTGACCTTCAGTGGGCGAGATAACCAGTTGATTAGTGATCATAAATTCTTACACAAATCAAATTACTATGAATATAAGAATATACAGAAGTATTATTTGCCAATGCAGTTTTCAGAATAACATGCAAAAATTTAGAACATACAGCATGAAGGCTCCAGGAATAGGGGTCACCGGAGTCACAACTGCTCTAGTTCTTATCAAAGGGGGCCTCTGGGTGGTGACTGGCAGAGTCCCATGGTGTGGACCAACTTTTTCCCAACTGCTAGTACAGAGCACGAAAATGGGCATCTTCCCATGAGACATAGAAGAAACAACCACCTGCCCTACCCTGTATGATAACCTGCCCCACAGCCAACTCGGAGGGCTATGTTGACAGTTGGTGCTGTCACAGTGGCTGCAGGCTTCCACTCTATAAGACAAGTGTCGGGAGAGCCTGGAGAGGGGGCGGTTGCCATGGACAAACACATTGTTACTGTACTGGGTATGGAAGAAGACTGCTCCCAAGTGCAGCACGTACAGATACCAACCTGAACATTCTTTACTTTTGGTATCTTAATTGTTCAATTAGAACAATAATATGAACAGAGCAGAAGACTAATACAGGACTACTACCCACAGCTGACTAGTTGCTAAGAAAGGTTCAGGAAATGACCGGGGGGGGGGAGAGACAAAATTTAAAGATTCAGGAAAAAATCAACTAACATAAAAGGATAACAACTCCATTTGTTAGTATGTTTTTCTTTTGTATTACTGTATGTTTACAATCCTTGTGTAGAGCTGGTATACATACGTAATGCATCTTAATTCCTTTTCATCCTAAAACATATAATAACCACTTGGAATGTGATTCCTAGAATATACAAACATAATAAATTGCTTTTTAGTTAGTTATATACCTTAAGAGGATCTAGCAGCTGGAGAACACCGGGTCAGGGACACTGGTTTATGAGCTGTAAGAACTAATGGATAGGCTTAGTCCATGACCATTAAGAGATGTGCTGTACTTTTCCATCACAGGAAGAGGGTGCACAGTAAATTTCCAGAAGATCAGGCTTGGGGTAGTTGTCCAGATTCCCCTGACTCAGCTTGGGAAAACAATCTAGGAAAGCTCTGTAACTCTTGGGCCTAGAGTAGAAATGATAAAGAAGGAAGCTGGAGGTAGATTACGACTCCTTTCGCAATATCTCAAAGAACGGGAATAAACACAGATGTAGGCTCAGGAGAAAGGACCCTTAAAGAAGATAGTGAAATACCCTGAGATGTGAGTGCTATACAGGTGGGGACAGGAAATTAAAGATGCACTGTTACACTGGGAGAGAGACTGGCAGCCACATGGGAGGACAACAGGTCTTCCCTCTAGTTGAAGGCACCTGCTCGGTGTACTGTGCACTGCAGTACAGGAGGCAGCAGGGAGCAATGAGCCCTGGAACTTCTGATTTTGCTGTTTCTAGAGTGTTTTTCAGATTGTAGATGTGCTGCATTTCTACTGTCTCGAGACAGTTATGACCCATACGATGTAGGCAATGATAATATGCATGATACTGAGACACTGACAAGAGAAAGTTACTGTTACTATCTTTAATCCAGGATGGTTGTCTTATTTATGCAGTGAAAAAGAAATACTGTAGTCAGCTTAAAGGCTGACAACAATCCAAGAGGACTACACCTTCATAAAGAACCGTGAAGGTGTGGAGGTACACACTTGCCTCTTCAGCATCTCAGGAGGCCGAGAGAGGAACGTTCCCCGCAAGTGAGGCAGACACTGTCTCTTCTAACATAAAAGACTGAAAATGGACTGGGACGGAGCTCAGGAGTATGAGGCTATGGGTGGGTACTCACTGTTCATTCATCCTGTATTTATTAAGCCATGCTCCAACCATGCAGCTACCGGGAATAGGACAGTACATAAAAACGCTCTAAAAGCTCATTTCTGAGGGAAAGAGGATGACAATGAATGAATGAATTTCATGACAGCTGAGCTGTGAAGACTAGAGAGTAGAGGAGTAGATCTACCAATGAAGACAGGGCAGGCCATTCCAAGAAGGGATCTATGACCTCAGGCCCAAATGCATGAGTGTGCGAGCCCTCCAGACATGGGGAAAAGAGGCAGAGGACATAACAAGCACAAAGACCTACAGAAGTTCATGCATCTGTGGACGTTGGGTGTGAGTGAAGAGCAGTGAGCCGAGAACAGAGGGGCAAGGGAAGGCAGCTAGAGGTCCCGGACAGTGTATCTGAGGCTTCACTGACAAGGTGAAGACTTCAGGGTATTCCAAGCACACAGGTGTGTCTTGGAGGAAGTGAGGTTTGACATGGGGCAGTGTCCTGGATGTTTAAGAGAAGTGGAACATGGCCACTCTCAGGACACAAGGAGGTCAGGTCCATATTGCCCTTGGACCCCAAGCTCACACCGCAGTGTCTTGTGTAAGACTGGGTGGCATCTGGAGGTGACCTGCACATGCCGTTCTGAATGCCTTGGTGTCCATAAGCCACACTACACAGCTCAGGGACCAAGGACACCATCAGTATGAAACATCTGCTCCTGTTGGGTACAGCCACACCTTTCTCGCCAGAGAGTTTTGATCTGAGGCTGAAGAATCTCAGCAGCTGGAAGGCTGGCTGGGTATCAGTTCAACACATGTGAGTTAATGGAAATTGACAACTCCCCAAGCGAGGTCACAAGCCCTGCACACACGTTATGCCTCTGTCCTGCCACCTGTGTGCACCAGGCTCGACAAGCTTGAACTCAGCCTCTCCTCGGAAGCTCTGATCCGCCTGACTGCAGACAGCCTGGGGTCTGCTTTCCCTCTCTGGCTGGACGCGTGCAGACCGCAGACAGCAGAAACTCGGTTTGGGGACCTAACTCCTACTCAGAGACAGTACACCATATAATCATCCAGCTAAAGCAGAGAGGGAGAGAAGAGGTGTCGAGACAAGTAGAAGATGGAGCGCGGCAGGCAGAGGAGAGACGCTCCTAGGACAGGGCACCAAGGACAGCGAGAGGCTGTGCATGAGGTCAGCCGAGTGATGTGGAAGAGATGCCATCTTTCTGATGCCTGCACGTTTGTCTCTAGGACATTTATTTTCTGTTCTGACACAGACTCGGTGATGGCAGGTACAAGGGCTCACTGCGGGGCCTCCTCTAATAGCCTAGGTCACTGTACTCAGCTCTGTGGTGCTAGTCAAGCAGCATCACCTGCACAATGAACAGCAGAGGACTTTCTGGAGGCGCCTGTGCAGCTCACACTTGAATACAGAGAGGCACAGAGGACAGTGAATTGGAACAGTCCTGCCCTTCCTCCTTGGGGCTACCTCAGGCAATCTGAAAGGCAGTGGCAGCTCCCCTGAGTAAAGGGCAAGGGTGAGGGGTGGGCAGGATGGGAGAGAAGGTGAGCTCAGGCTATGGTACAGAGGGGAATGGTGACACCCTGCGCTCCCCCACTCGTCAGTCCTAGCGGAAAGGAATACTAGACAGAATGTGCTCCCCCCGGGGCTGGGACATAAGACGCAGGAAATTCTCCCTAAAACTACTGGGGTGCTGCTTCCTTTTGCATATTCCCTGCACTGCTGCTCGATTTGTAAACAGTAACACTTTTCTCTCCTTATTTTCTTTTTAATGAGGTCTCAGTGTGTAGCTGAGGCTCGCTGAAATTGTGAGCTCAAGTGATCCTTCTGCCTCACCTTCCTGAAAAGCTGGAGCTGCAAGGGTGTGTCCTGCACCAGCTTTTTCTCCTTTCTTTTGTAGGCACAGGTGTGTACTTACAGTATACAAATGCAAGGTGCGCTGGGCCTGGGAAACGATGGGGAACGGCAGAGCCAGCAGACAGATGAGGGCGCCCCAGTTTTCACTCCCACACAATGTTGAACCCCTATCTTAGGGGAATTAAGTCAGTCAGGCAACAGCTAATTAAAGCATGGAACATTCAGAATTGCAGTGTAATTTAAAATTATCATTCACAGATTTGACGACATGGGAGAAGCTTGTTAAGTACAGCAGTATATAAATTTTATGTACCGTATAATCCATTTTTAACAAAGCAAAAGGAAAAAATAAATGAAGTCAAAGTGTATACAAACAAATCCCAAAAGCAAAACAGTGGAGAAACTCAGAAAAAAAACCCCAAAAGATATATGGCAGAATCCATCAATTTCTTAGGCAGATTATAGTTGAGAAAGTTACGAGCAATTTATTTTCTATTTTATATAATGAATTTGTAGTGCTTGCATAATATTATACATCACAACAAAAACAAAATGAAAAACACAAGAGAGTTACAAACCAGGCTTTTCAAGCCTTTCAGGGCCTGACTAGCTGGGGAGCAAGGGAAGTAGGGGCAAAGGTGACCCAAAGGGGTGGAAGGCGACATAAAGCAGGTGAACCACGCCCCCGCCCCCAGCTGCAGTGCTGCTGCTCATGCTCAAAGACCATGTTTTACTTTGGACAAGGTGCAGACTTGCGGGATTAAGCAATTACTTAAACAGTGAACATCTGCAGACTTCTGCCCAGTTCTCTAAGCAGGGCATATAAATCCCCTAAACGGTAAGTAACGGAGTTCTTTTTAAGTGAAATTTAAAATGAAGCAGATACTGACAACTGGAAGGTTCCCCTTAATCTGATAGCTTTCTGGAGAACACTATAAGCAAAGCTTTGTTTATGAATCTTGCTCTGGCCTTTCCAATGCTGACCTGCTGCCAGCCTTGGAAATATTTAAAAATATCTATCGGAAGCTTTCAGGGATCATCACAAAATTAAAAATGAGCATTTAGAATAAAATGGACACTGTGCTGCACCACAGAGAGTGATTTCCACCTTAAAAGCGTTGCTTACTAAGTCCGCAGACATGGGCAAAACATTTTGTTGAGAATGCCAAGTTTGATACGTTTCTAAGAAGACGTCTGTGCATTAAAACCACTTTCAAAACGAACTGTGAACATAGGTGCCCATGCGGTGAGTGGGAAAGAACACAAATGTGCTCTTCACTGACGGCCCAGATTCTAACTGTCCCACGAGCCGCGCTGCGAGGGTATGGACGTGTGCGTCTCGGGAGTGCTGCGAGCTGAAGAGGCTGGGACGCTGCGCAGCAGGAGTGTCTGCCTGGGCGACACGCGCACGCGCGCGCCACAGCTTCAACACAAAATAAAACCGATGCAAGTTGTAATAAAGCAGACTTAATTTTCTGACTCACTAAATTATATCTGTTCAATGAATACGTCCAAGTAGGAGTATTTGGTGCCTGTTTGGCCCCTCAGAAAGGAGTGGAGTTTATGGTCTCGCTTGTCATTAGTGGTTTCCTTCAAATTTCTGGGATTTTAATAGTAGTGAAACAAAAACAACAAAGTAGGCGTTTTTACTTTGATAAGGAAACATAGGAATGTCTGATAAAGAAGTGAAAAATCTTAGATAAATCGACTGCACACACTTGTACCTTAAGGGAAACATAAAAATGTATTAATTGGTTATATTCTTCTCTGAGCTAAATAAACTAACCTATAAAAACACTCTACTTTAATATTTATATCTTTAAAATATTTCACTTTTTCTAAGAAGTGTATCCCACAGAATTGGCTGAAGACTCTGAACTATTTCTAGAAAAATTTTTTTTAATCTTCCTAAAAATATTTTTAAGAAATGTTGGTATTTTCTTAATTTTAAAAGATTTAAAAATATTTTTTATTATATAGATTTCCTTAAATGGAAATCAGAATTGTATTTATACACACATGACATCACATATAATATATAAAAATATATTATGTACATATTAGCTACTATCTGATTCTATTAAAGTAATTAGCTAGGCCAGGTCAGAAGAAATAGGGTAGCAAGCTAAATCTCTCTCTCATACACAGCAATTCTAATATCTATACATAAATGAGTCAAGAAATATCAGTGCACCTGAGGACACAAACACTGAGTAAACAATGAGACTGTTGTAAGTCATCCAGTGCCTTTCTACAGAAAATACAAGCAGACTACTTTACTTCTATTTTCTTAAGAGTAGTTTTGAGCAATCCCAGCACATTTTTGCATTAAAATAGTTCTTGTAATTATTATAAGAAATGTCTTTAAATTAGTGCACTGAAAATGAGCAATCACATCAAAATACAGTGGACTCTAGAGTTACGACCAGGCTAACACGTGAACAACTTGGGTTAGGGCTGGAATTTTACTTTTAACGTATGACTGAAGTCTTGAGGCACAACCTGAATGCTGGCTGCTTGTGCTTCCAGAGGGTCTCAGACAGAGATTTCACCCTCACAGAGTTCTGGGAGGAACATGACAGCATCCTTTTCCATGAGGGGTTCACTGAGAAATCCTGGCTGATGTCTCCCTCAGGACTGAGAGTTTACTGGAGCAAAGTGTGGCCTAAAATCAAATAGGGGGGACTCTGAAGGCCTGAGTCTTCAACTGACCAATGTGAGTTGCAACAGCACACATGAGCAAATTGTTCATAAGTCAAGGGTTCACTTAATTCTAACCAAACATCTGATTTTTACTCCATGCCTACATAGGACAAAAAAAGAACATCCTTTAACTTACAAATGTTTTGTAGAAGCAAAGAAACTGAAAGAACCGAGTAATATGACTTCTTGCCAAGTTTACGACAGTTCTGTCTCACAGGAGTGCTGCAGTCAGCACTGGAATCTCCACTTTAAAAGGCATCTCGCCACTGATAACTAGATACCGCGAGAGCCGTAAGACCTCCACAGAATGAAAACTTGGGGTCAGGCGGTCTGGGGTGAATTCACTTCTCACAATCTGTGTTCACAGCCCAAAATGGACACACTCCGAGCTGTGAAGTCATTATATTATTTGCATCTGGTACAGATGAAGTCTTCGCTTGTCTTCCAGGTTCTTGCTCATTACCAGGATGACAATCAGGTGAAGAAAATGTGTAACATGAAGTATTAACATATGGGACTAATGTAATGAGTATGGATACGCGTCAGTTCACTTCATAGACCCCAAAGTGAGTAGGTGGTTAAGACAGTACTTCATCTCCCAAAATGAGACTATATATAGAGAGATCTATATAGAGAGAGATATAGATCTATATATATAGATCTCTATATATATCTCTCTCTATATAGATCTCTATGTATAGAGATCTATATATATATCTATCTATCTCCATCTCTGTGTACATGTGTGTGTCGGTCTGTCTGAAAAAAAGAGTGCTATAAAATTATTATGGAAAGAGATGACTGAACAACTAGGCAAAATAAATGAATAGGTAACTCAAAAGTAATTATCATTAGACCAAATGCACACAACAGAATGCTCACTTCTGCTATACATTTATGGTGGTTGACTGTCCATTTTTTGGTTTTGCTTTGTTTTTTTGTGGTACCAGGGATTAGACTTAGGCCCTTGTACTTCCAATGTAAGCACAGTACCACTTGAGCTAAATCCCCAACCCCCAACTGTTGTATAACAGATCTGGGGTGTAATGTGACAATATCAAATGCTGTAAAAATGTACATGCTCCTGGATCTAGATATTTACATTTAGGGAATCAGTCTAAATTAGACAGGTCATAAGCTAAATCCACTAAAGTGTGTAGTGGGGTGCAGCTTATAACAGCAAGAAAGTGACAAAATAAATATTTGTTAGCAGGGGATTAGAGAAACATGCAGTTATTAAAGATGACTTATGTTCATATCTCCTGATAGGAAGATTTATCCCTAACCAGTGGCTCAGTGAAAATAAAGAAAGTTGGGTATGAACTGTAACAGATTATTTTTTTCTGGTACTGGGGATCAAACTCAGGACCTTACACTCGGGAGGCAGGTGTGGTGCACAGAACTAAATTCCTGGCTCTGTTTTTATTTTTTTTTTTAAATGCAAACTACATATACATGCTTAGGAAAAAAAGTCCAGTAGGCTATTAAAAACATTAACAAATTAATAAAAAAATCTTACTTTAATTGGCTTGACTTGTTCTCAAAGTAAACATTTATTGCCAAGATTATAACAAGTTTAAAACATTATCGAAAGGAGCCAAACCCCAAAATGAATTACTATTTCCAGCCACCAGTAAAGTTAGAAGTTTGTTGGTGAGAGTGAAGGGAAGGTACATAACACTGTACTAGTGGGATTGAAAATAGACATGGAACTGCAGAGGAGTAGATGTTAGCCAGGCTATGATCACTTATTCAAGGGACCATCTCACAGCGCAGGGTCTGAGTCACCTAGGGCCAGCGCTGCACCTACCATCGACACCAACTGGGAAGCCTTCAAAGAGTCCCCTGCGTGCTCTGCTCTGAGAGGAGGAGGAAGGTATTTGGTAGCGTGCAAAAGGCAGACGTGGAGCAGAGGAAGATGAGGTGATGGAGGCTTCATTAGATGTCACTATAATTATTCAGTCCTTATTTCAAACTTTTACAAAACGTTGTAAAATAAACTGAAATAAGAAACACCATTCTCCTTTTCCTCTTTGTTTTCTATAAATCTCTACGACATGACCCTGACTGACAATTCATGTGGTTTCATAATCTAAGAGGTTCCACTTTTATTTTTTATTCTTTAAATATTTCACAGATGGTTCCTTTAAATAAAGTGACTAGGTGATTTATCACTAATGAGTTTACAATCCCTCTCGTAAAAAGTGGTCAGGGCTTCTGAGGTCATCTTTTGATGTGCCATATCATATGTTCAGAATGATTTTACCCAGAGGAACTAATTTATCAAAAGCTTAAGACTGCAAATGTCAGAAGATTTAGGGCTGCAGGTTAGCATGAGAGGCAGAATGCAGTGTTTAGCCAACATGAGTCACAGGCCGCGAAGGAGGCTCACGTCAGGCAGCTGTGATGAATGGGATTAGAGCTAATGGGAGCTCAGTGAGAAGTGATGGCAAGGGTCTGTCTTTTGCTAGCACTCCAGCTGATAGGTATGCAAGGAGGTATTTTTGGAAAGTGTGCTACATCAAAATTAGGTAGTAAAGTTCTAAAGTGAAATCAAGTATTAATATATGCATTTCAATAAACACTTCTAGGCTACAAATGATTGATACAGTTACTGTACTAATCATAAATCTGGATTCTCTCAACAGCCTTATGACTCATGGAATTCATAGTTGGAAAAGATACAGGTGAATGAATTCTAACTATTTAAGAGATGTGCAACCACAAGGCATCACCAAGTTGACCAAACGGGTCTTTATTATGCCTGTGTGACAGACAGTGCTGCAGCTATTGTAGCACTATGGCTGCCACAGACAATGTCAGCAATATAAAAATATTATAAAGGAGAACATGTATTAGAACATTGTTGTAGTCCTTTAAAAAAATCCAGCACTTTGTGAGTAATAAATCTACCATAACCTTTTGATATTTGCCTCTGCAGGAAACAGCAGAGATCCTGTTTCCTGCTCGGTCCCACTCCTTGTATGTATCCACACTTACTTCAGAAGGAAAGGGGTCCATATGAGGAGCCTTGCACTCACAGTGAGATTTGCACTTGCAGATGAATAACTACACACTGACTTATGCACGTGGGGAAGAAGGGGCAAGTGGAACGTATGCAGGGCCATCTGCATCACTTACACTACTGGTCATGATTACATTTTCTTGCCAAGTAGAAAAAACTGTGGAAAATTTACTTTAAAATATTTTTACTACCTTACATGTGTTATATGATGTAGTAGTATTGAAATTAATCTTTTTAAATATGAAGTTTCCTTGTATTTGAGTAATTTAAGGGAAAATTTAAACTCTATATTCAATCAGACTGTGTGTACTATAACATTCTGGTTTCTACTAGGATCTTTTATTGTGCTTTTAAGATAAAACCACTGACACAGGGTGCAAAACTTTAGAAAAAGGAAAGGTTAGAGACAGAAATATTACTAAATGTGACTTTCCAGATGGATAATGAGGAAATCTTGACTTTTCATTTAATGTCAGAAATTTTATCAGATCCATAAATAAACTTGCCGTCAGCACTCGCATCCTGCCCAGCAAGTCAAGCTTTCTGTTTTCTAAACCCAAAATGAGTGTTTTATCCTAAGTCAACAGATACACAACCTAAGTATCTACACTAAAATCTACAATCATATTGGCCTGGTATTAAAATGGACAAAATTTCAGAAGTTTACTTTTACTTGAAAAAAAGTAATCAGTGTAATAACAAAGATATTTATGAAGTTTTTTTATAGCCACAGCAAAGAATATTTTAAAAACCAAGGATACTGGAGTAGCAGTTCTGCTACAGATTAAAAACTACTGTCATGCATGAAGTGCTCAGATGTTAACTCCTAGCCCTAGAAAGACAATTAGGCAAAAGAACCAAAATTCAAAAAACACAATTATAGGACTATGGAGGAACCTTGGTTTATGAATTTAATTCTTTCCACAATTCTGGGCGTGAATGGAACTGGACGAGAACCCAACAGAATTTCCCCCTAAGGTCAACAATGAACCTTACCACTAAATTTGATTTGGTTCTCATCTAACTCAGTTTGCGCCAAGAACTGAAGGAAGAGGTAAGTTTGTGAACCAAGGTGCCTCTGATGTGTTTGTGAAGGACCTTGTGTGGGGGAAGTGCATACAAATGTGATGAGCACATCCAAGAGCGGTAGGCTACTCAGAAAAAAGATTCTTGCTTGTCACCTTATATCAAAGCATACCAGAAAATGGAAGGAAAAATTTAAAATTTATGGAGAGGACAGCCTTCTGAGGAATGATTCCAAAGGTATTGAGAAAAAGTAAGTTTTATTATATGAAAGTTTGAGAACTCCAGCACTAAGTGGACAACTTCAAATAAAGAGTAAATGATAAACATTACATAAAGAATGCAGCTGCACTGTGCATATGACAGCAAAGAGTTACTGTTGCATGGTGACCTCACCTACTCCTATGGCTCTAAATATCATCCAAATGCTAACGTTCCTCACATTCTGTGTTTCACTTGGACTCCTCTCCTCAACGGCAGACTCTTAGCTTCCTACATGAGGTTTCTGCTTGGATGGATCTCAAACACAATTAATATGTCTGAAACTGAACTCCAATTTTTTTTTTCTACTATCTCCACTCTGCAGACCATTGCATATGGTGGGCTTCCTCTTCCCATTTAAGGTGAATCTTTCATTTTAGATGCTCATCTCAGCAATCTTAGCCATCCCAGACCTCTCTTTTTCTTAAACTCCAAATCTAATTGGTCAGCAAATTCTTCTGGTTCTATTGCCAAAATACATTGGAGCTGGGCATGATGGTGCCTAGACTTGGGGGGCTGAAGCAGGAGGATTACTGCGAGTTCATACACAGCCTGGGCTACACAGTAAGTTCAAGTCCATTCTGAAATACATAGTGAAACCCTGTCTCAAAAAACAAAACATATTCTTGCAAGGCTGTACATGATCCTGCCCTCCTCCCCATTTCTATGACCCCAGAATTTTCTACTTCCCTTCCCTTTTGCTTCTAACAGTCAGTGGCTTCTTGGCCACTCTTTGGATAAGCCAGAAAATTCCTGCCTTTGAGATTCTGAATACTGCTTATTTCCTCTACTAGCAAGAGGCTCTTTGACCTGACATGCACAGGACTAACTGCATGAACTCCTCACGTGTTATCAGGGATCTCGATGTGGGCTCTACATCCTATCTGACATAGCAAGCTTGCCCCCCTGCTTTTGCTCCTAAGCTTGCTTGCCTTTCTTTCACACAGCATGACCACCTGCTAAGATTCTGTTTATTTATTATACTTCCTGGCTTCCTCCACTAGAAAGTAAGCTATAGAAAGGTGGGGACAGTCTGCTTTATACCGTGGCATGTTCCTGTGCATCAGACAAGTTAAGTGCTTCACACGTTAAAGGGAGGGCAATTCACGGAAAGACCTTCAAATGAATAAAAACCCATATATGCCAATAAATCAAATGTTTTGGTAATACATACTGTCTAGTTATTGCTTCACATCTTTAAAATGCAAACATAAACTATGCGGTTTATGCTTTTTTCTATTCACGTACTTCAATACTGTAAGACTAAGAACAATAAATGTTTAAAGGTAGACTCAAGCCTTCTTGTTTTCTTCTTTAACTCTATTCATAATACATATAAATAATTCATGGAATGGGCAAGATAAACAGGCAAACAGTCTATGAAATAATTTTAACAAAATTATAAGATAACAAACCAAAAACCAAACACAATAACCCCAAAAGTCACCCTCTGAATGTTCCCAAAAGAAAGTCCTTATTTATAAAATGCAATATGTCTCTCCTTTTGAAAATATTATGAAAAGAATTTGAGGAAAATGACAGTTTTATTGTTGAAAAGCATACTCTATGTAATTACAATGTCCATGAAGTATGGATTTTTAAATAAGAAATAATGACCATCAAATAGCAGGTGGCCAATGTTTCTCAGTCTCGGTGTAAAACCCTATTTCCTCTCCAACATCTTGAATCCATCATAAAGAATCAGGTCATAAAGGTGGAAGAAAATCTAAAAAACAATTTCACTTTCTAAAGGTCTCAACTAGATTAAGTCGAATGAAAGTAATATTTTATTACAGAAAAAGAAGATATTCTACTCACAAAGTACATCCAACTTCCCTACCACTGTAACATGTAAATTTAGCATACGGGTCTTCTGCTAGTAACACAGACGTTGTTAATTTGGAACAACACTTCCTCAGAAGACAGCAAGAGGGACAAGATGCACGCAGCATCTGGGTGAGCGTGCTGGCAGGGAAGGAGTCTGCACTGCTGGTGGGACCTGGAAGGGAGGCACACAAGGAGACCTCTGTAGCCACAGCTGGCAGCTCCGGAGGGTGCTTGTGAGTGCCAGGGTTGGAGGAAGTGCCAGCAGCCTGGCAGCAAAATCCCGCGCTTTGGCCGGCTCGTGCTCTGCCCCAGGAAACTCCACAACTGTACCCAGAGACAGGTACATGCTTATAAAAATTAAAAAGGCCATACAAGTAAGTACTGGCACAGCAGAACAAATACAAGGAAACCATGATCAAATCAAGCAAATGATGGCAGGGTGAGTATCTAGCCCAAAACACATAAAAACCAAAATATAAAACCAGAACATCAATCCCACTAGCTCAAGGAAACAAAGGATGCGTGACAAGATGAAACAATCCTATAAGCAAATGAAGAGTCTAAGACGATCCGCTACCATGAGTGCTATTATCATTCTGGGTTTGGATAAGGATAACCCGGTGTTCCCACACACTCTGGTATGAAAGAATGCAGTATTGCTTATCCAATATATGTGGCAGCAGAACTGCCTCAGATTTGTAAATTCTGGAATATTGGGCAATACTTTCTTGGTTAAGCTTTCATAATCCAAAGATAGCAGATGCTCAAAAATCCAAAATGGTCTTTTCATGTCTCAGTGTTGAGTTTCAAGCTTCAGAGCATTTCAGATTTCCGATATCTGGATTGGGTGTCCTCAATCTGTACCACATCTTTGTTTCACAGACCAATCTGACATAGGATGTATTTAAAAAAAAAAAAAAAATCTGTCCTCCAACCCTGTAAATTACTGTCTAGGAATCTGCTATCCACATACAAATATGAACACACACTATATTCTTGGATCCCTGACCACCAACAGAACACTGATTAAGTAATTTATGGTACACCTATCTTTAGATTCTCAAAATTAAAAAAAAAAAAAAAAGAGGTAAATTCTTCATGTAAATAGGCTAAACATGTTCATAATGGACTAAATGAATTATAGACCAGTATGTGTAACACACTAACGTTCATGTGAAAACCAACATAAAAACTAAAAGGAATTTGTATTTCTATATCACACACACACACATACACACACACACACACAAAGACAACTAAATTTAATATTAATTAGCTCAAACATAGAACCTAGGATTGAGGCTACGGGGACAGCTAGATAGGGTGCTGTATTCCTTATATTCCATAGCATCTTAATTATTTTTAACTAAGATTATAGATATGTTAGCTTCACAGTTAACATAGTTCATAGCCCTTCTGAGAGAGCTAGAAAGCACTATGCCAACAGAAAAACAGTAAGTTCTACATTGTTAATTGGCTCAAGAACACATTATTATATAATATAGAATATAGTATTATATAATTTTAAATAAGGGTAAATTTTAAAGAAGGATAGGAAAAAGAGCCATTTCATCAAAAATGGGCATATAGGTTTTACTGCCAGAGCTGCTTTGAACATCATTTTATACTTGATCTTAGATCTTGGGAAGATATTTATTAAACAAAACGACTTTGAAGCTAGTTTCCACATTAATTTTTATAAAATATCCAAGTATGTTGGAAAATAACTATTCTGTAGATTGATATACACAAGAATCTCTTCAGAAATTATGTCACTGTTTAGCTAATAAAATAAAAGGCATACTTACAACAAGGAATAGATTGAACAGGACCAAGTTGTGGAAAGGTCATCAGAACAGAAATTCCTGGTAGATCCTTTCGGTTTGGAGGTTCGGAAGTCTGATCTGCCCAAACCACCACTTTTTTCCTCTCTACCAAATGTTCAATTTCTTTGAAGTCAGACTCAAAAGCAGCATTTGACAAGCCAGCTTCTTTGAGTGTGCAATACTGTCTTCTTAGGGTTGGAAGCAAAGCATTCAGAACTCTGTTGCACAGAAAATAAGGCAGGAGAGACAAATACTAATTTTTATATACATTATTTATAGTTCTTTGACATAACACCCATAGTATTAACATATCATTAAAATGACTTCCTGGGTTTTATTTTAGAAAACGTTATTTCAGTCAAACACCTCAACATGCTTAATAGCTTAGGTATGCACTGGGAATAATCTTGGATGGGAATTATAAGAAGCAGGTCCTATTCTGAAGAGTTTTCACAAAGAACTGGAGCAGTTCTGGAAGCCCTCTTTCCAGAGTGACTTCAGCTGTGTGGTCATGGCTACCTCAGTTATCTGGGATAAGTTCACAATGTTTCCCTTGCATGGTCATTTTGGGGTTGAGAAAGAGCCAGACGTTGCCTGGTGCAGATCTGGTGACTTAGGTGGACAAGGACCCACGGTGATACTGTTGGAAGCCTTTCTAGGGGATGACACTCAGGAGCAGCACACATTACATTTTAAATCACACTTTGTACAGACACCAATCAAACAGTGCTCTAGAAATGCAGTGTGCAAAGTATGTTTGAAGTAAGGGTGAGTGTCCCGAGCAGGATTCGTGATGTCTTTTACTGTAAAAAATTTATAGAACATTTAGATGTTCACTGTATATTTCATTTACTCCTTGTACACAAATGATAAGTTTGGGATTTTAAGTATAAAACATTAAAACACACAATATAACAACAGAACAAAATGTGACACCCCTTTAAGGTAAGTGACCTAAAAGCAGTGGTTTTCAAAGTGGGCTTCAAAGGGGTTTCATAAAGAAGAGATTCAAACAAGAAAGTTGTGGAGTTTTTAAGGCTTTAAATTCATGGCTCTGACTCTAATAAATCTTTCCTATCACTAAGAGTAAGTAGCACCGATGGCATCTTCTCAGGTATTAGATATTTGCATTGTGAACATCCCTGCCAAAAGGTTTATCCTAAACAGCCCTAACTCTGTATTCTAGGCTGGTAGCTCCTAACTTCTGTGAAGGCAGATGAACAGATGCAGGTCTTCAAATGGTTCAGCTCTGTTTGCTGAGACAGCTGGCAGATCATGTTCAGGAACTGCTCGAATATGAACAGAGTGGTGGGAAAAAATAACCAGACGTTAATTTTAACATACAAGAAAGTAACTGTGTATTGTCCCAGAATGTAAAGTATTTAGATAGCTGTAAAATTAATTAGTAGTAAAATTAATCTGAGGTTTTTTGCATTGCGGGGGACCAAGCAGGTGTTTAGTAGGGAAAACACTTAAGCCAAATAGGTAAAAGTACAAGTGGCCATATGTACTTGTGCCTCCTCAGCTATGACTCCAACCATAGTATATCAGGAGTATCAATCCTCTGCCCAGGAATCCAGAGTACTCCAAATAGTAAAACTAGTTAACTGCCCAGCAAGCACCATGCTGAACCCACAGAAAGAAGGGGGTCTGCCCTGCTGTGGCTTCTCACTTCTCAGGTTTCTTGTCTCTCTGGCCCCAACAAGACTCATTCACCCACTCTGGATTTTAACCTATAAGTGCTGCAATTGTGCTGCACTGGGGAGACTTCTTCCAACACAGCACAGTTATTACATTTTGTGCAGCATTCACATCAGATTAATATTCTAAGGAATCTAGAAATGAGTTAAAGCACAGGGAAGGACATATGTGGGTCATTTATTAATGCCACCTCATCTCACATTAAGGAACAGACGTATAGAGAAAAAAACTGTTAAACAATAAATAAAATGACTACTTACTGAAATACTACGTATTACTTGAGTAATAGATGAGGAGGCACAGGTACATATGGACACCTGTACTTTTTACCTATTTGGCTTAAATGTTTTCCCCACTGACACACCCTCGGTCCCCCGCAAGGGATCCCTTTTGCCTCCAGTATGACCCTGGGTTTGGTTCCAGGACACCCCCAATGTCCAATCTGGAACTGTGAGCCTATAGCTGTTAAAAGAATATCTCCCCAACCTGACTAAGTCACAAGACAGCAAGCTCCGGAGAGCTGAGGTTCTGTGCCATGCTGGGGGGCTGTGCCAGGGTGCACCCTGCATCCTCAGTCTGGCCAGCTGCACAGTGTAGAGGATGACAGGCAGCCTGAGGCTGGCCTCTTCCAATCTGACTGGAAGTAATACACCAGGAGTGGGTTTATGCTCATTCCTTTAGAAAAGTCCATAATTTGCTAATGTTCAGCTCTCAACAGAAACTCAAGGCACTAAGTCTTGGAGCAGCTCCAAGCTGCACCCATTTCTGTGCTGTCAGAACTTCTGGAGCGGGACTGAGCGCAAGCTGTGACTCTAACAAAGTGGGATTCTTGAATCCTTGAGCCCAGGCCTCCTTTTCCTGCTGCAGAGCTGACTTCTTGTCTTCTTGCTTTTATAGCTCATAACTTAAAATACAACCACATGATAAATCTGGAGCCCCAGGCCTCAAGGCACTGAAGGTGGTCCTCAGGAGCCTGCAGTGCCAGTGCTGTTCCATGCTTGCATGATTTCTATTTTATGTGAAAGAAAGAGGGCTTGGCAGGGTTGTGCCGTCTCTGCATTATTCATACAAACCAGAGCTCAAGACTTATTCCGACTTTCATGCTCTTCCCCTTAAGCTGCCTCACCTCTGTGAGGTCACCAATTCCTTAAGTTAGAGAGCGAGTAGACTCCTTTTCTCCCACTCTAAAGTAAAAAACTATCTTAGATATATTAATCTGCGTGTCTGATTCGGTAAATAAGTGTAGCTAAGGTTGGTCTGAGCCAGCAGGTGAAAAGTGACTATCTGATCAGGAAGTGCAGACACAGGCGCGGGCGGCAGGTTAGTTTGAGCTTCAGGCACAGAAGAAACTTCCTTGAAGTTTTGTTTTCTTTTTAAAAATTGCTAAAGTAATATGATTTCCTATAAATCAAATGTATAGAAAGTCAACCAGCAGTTATTGGAGAATGCTAGTAGAATGGAGCAGGCTTCAGAGTAAAAGGAAGATCCAGAGAAATACACTTCTTATTTTCATAAAGCACCACAGTAAGGCCTAAGAAACTGACCGACTCTTCAGAGGCGATGAAACATTATTAACCCATACTTTTAATAAATGTTGTTTTTTGGAATTAGATGACTGAGGTGTTACTATGGAGCTAGTAGACAGAGTAGTAAAGAGTGTCATATAAAAAATCTGGACCCTTGATATTTAACACCTCTATTTTAATAATTGCAAAATCATTCTAGAATTATGAATTACTAACTTGTCAGTATAAAAACCCAAGTAATATTAGTTGTGATTGCTTCACCTGATAAGAATTCTTAGAGTTTTTACTATGTTGTACATATCAAGTAAAAAAACAAAATTTTAAAGGAAGATGCTTTGAAAAATTATAAAGCATTGTAAAACATCAGTGAGCAGGAAATAATATGCCCCCCCACCACACATTTTGTGGCAGTGGAAAAGTAAACCTCCAATCTGTGAATTCCTCAGATCTATAGTCTAAAACTCTGCAGAACAGGAAATCCATGTACTTACGCCTCAGTCTGCCTGTGCTGCTGCTCCTGAAGGCAGGCGAGATCTATCATATGTCTAATTTGTGCTCTCAAATCTTCATTCTGGAGGTGCAAATGATGAAACTGGAGATCTTTACTGAGTTCCTAAGGAGAACAATGTAAAATACATTTTAGATTCTTTTAAGCATATTAAAATCATATTAGTTTATACAGCTTATTTTACACTGGTGCCACTAGTGTTAATTTTTATATAGGCAAACATGTTTACAAAATTTTGAAAACAAGAATTCTTATAATCTATAACAGCAGCAGTATAAAGCTTGAAGTTTCCTTAGAAACTGGACATTAGGAATTCAGAAATGTTACTTCTTGATCTATCCATCTTGTTCACAATGTTGTGAAAATACATTCACAGGGCCGTTTTTGCTGAAATAGCACTTCCACACGTAGGGCCACAATTATATGGGTCTGTTATGTGACTTACTGTGTCCCAGAACAGGCGCTGCACCTCTAATACTGTCACAGCGTTGGCCATAACAGTTTCATCTGCTCAAATCAGAATCTAAGGTTTGTCCCAGGAAAGGGTCTAAGTCAGACTAATTCAGCATCTGGAGCGGTACGACATAAGACTTATCTGCCCATACCCATTCTTCTTATTAGCATCATCCCAGGCAAACTGTTAAATATTGTTAAAAAGCTTTAGCTAGGATTTGACTCAGCCATCGCTCTGCTAGGCATATACACAAAAGAATTAAAAGACTCATATCACAGTGATATATGTGCACCCATGTTTATAACAGCTCAGTTTGTGATAGCTACATCTTGGAAACAACCCAAATGTCCATCAACTGGACACTGGATAAAAAAGCTGTGGTTCTTCTACAGAATGGAGTATTACTCTGCCTTAAAAAATGCTAAGTTGGAATCATTTATACTTAAATGGACATACCTCGAGGATATCCTCATAAGTGAAATAAATAGGTCACAGATATGTAAATATCGCATCTTTTCTCTGGTATGAGAAAATAAAGATGTAAATGAGTTCTAGAATTGTATGTTATATATTGTGAAATAGAAAATACTCAAAGTGAAATAGGGTGAAGGGGGAAAAATAATGAGATTATAACAAAAAAGAAAGGAAAGAAAGTTTATGTATATGGAGGGGTGGTACGGTGGGTAGGGCTATGGAAAAAAGTGAGAATCAAGTTGTGTTATATACTGGTACAAATTCTCATTGTGTAGTGCAATCATGATGTGTATATGTAATGTACCAATCAAGACTTTGATTAAAAAAAAAAGTTTTGTATATTCCCATTTTCTTAAGTGTTGTCTGTCTAAGGTCACATGCCCTCAAATCTATAGCCTAAAATTACATTTCTTTCCTCAAACCTAGCAAGCTTTAAGTACAAAAAACACCAGCTAAGTGATTACACTGAAATATGAATGATGATAACCCAGTAACATTTTCTTTTTCTTTTTTGTTTTTTGGGACAGGGTCTCGCTTTGTGGTTCAGGCTGGCCCTGAGCTCAGCCTCAAACTCACATCACAGCAATCCTCCTGCCTCTGCCTCCCGAGTGCTGGGATTACAGGCGTGAGCCATCACGCTACATAATGAAAAGATTTATTTTAGGGTGACATTTTGAATAACTGCGTCAGCATCTGAGCTACTCCTGGAAACATCCTCCTAGAAAGATTCCCACAATCCATGTCTGCTTCTCAGTCCAAGTCTCTTTTCCAATCCAGTGGAACAATGACCGTCTATAAGCCCAGTGGTTCTTTCTTTTCAAAATATATCACTCATAATGGGGCTACGACTGAAAACATGTTACACTTTGTCTGAGACATACTGAAGATAGGATTTACTTACTCAATTCATGTTATTACTTCAAGAAATACAGCATGGATTTTAGAAAAATTCTTTCTATGAAACCAGAATGATATGGAGCACTAGCCTGAGTTATATGATTTTTAGGGACAGATGTGGTGTTAAAACAAACACCAACTTAAGCCAATTCAGAGCCTTTGTGGAGATAAGGTTACTTGGCTAAAATTTAAGATCTGGATGAGATGATCTTTACTTTCCAGTTTCATCAGATTACTTTCAGATTACTGAAATTAGCGTTATCCCATTTAAAGTTATTTTCACACAAAACATCAAGATTAAAACAAATTATCTACATGATGAATCCTCACACAAGATTACTCAACTGAAAAGCTGCCTCATAAAAGGCTCTTCGTAAGGGCGACAGCATTTAAAAGTAACTTTACTCTTCTCAAAGCAGAGGGAGGGCAAAAATAGTAGGTAACTGTCCAGCAGGGAGTTCATTTGGTTCAAAACAGTAAAATAAAGTCAATGAAATCCCACAGAGATAGGGCCATTGTTGCCTCAGGAAGATATCTACTCAACAAAAAGGATATGTTTAAAAAACTCAGTTTTTTCAAACTAACTCACAGCTGAATACATCTGTACCTTCGGGATATGACCACTCTGGCCCAGGAGGCCCATCTCATTTTCTACACGCTGGAGCCAATTGGTATTTTCATCAAATTGCTTCAGCTCCTCCTCTCTCTTTTTCTCCAGGTAGCAGCGGCGAGTTTTCAGCATTGCAAGTCTATGATCTCGTCTGCAAGTGGCCTGAAACACAAATGGAGTGATACTTTTGGATCCAGGTCAAGAATTTTTTATCAGCACCAAATGAATTAATCTATGCAAAGCATCTTGACACATGTCTGGCACTTGGTTAATGTGAATGGTCAACAGGAACTGTATTTAAAAATTACTTAGTGGATATCTACATAAAACTGAAAATTATCCAACTAAAATTACTCTGTAAGTGCTAATAATAAAAATAAAACAATACAATTCTTAGAATGTATAACAAGGTTAGATTTATTTCAGAATTCCACTTCGCAACCATATGAATGGGTTCACAATGATACATTAATCTTATGAGGTATTTGTCAAAAAAATATTAAGAATTACTGTGCAGTTCAACAAGGATAAGGTGAAAATGGTAGCAGGTCTCAAAGACACACACTGAGGGACTGTGGAGTAGTTCAGGGTCACAGCACCTATACAGCCTGTGCAGTGCCCTGGGTTCAAGCCCTAGAAGACACACTCACATCACTAGAGGATATAAATTTCTTCTGTCATAAAAAGTAAGTTTTAGTAAGACCACACATATACTGCATTCAATAACTACATTACTAATTTTGATAATAGTTTAGAAGCTACTGATAAAATGATATTCAATAATATGTTAAAGCATATTCTATGAATAATTTTTAGTATATTACATCTTTTCCATTTCATAGTATAAGAAAAAAGTGAGATCCTAGTTTTTAAAAGCACTCATAGCTGGGTTAGGCATTTAGCTCAGTGGTTCTGGCGTCTGCTTTGCAAGCAAGGTCCTGAGTTTGATACCTGGTAATCATACAGCACAATGCCAGGCATGGTGACTCATACTCATCATAATTAGTACCATACACCACAGTGCCAGGCATGGTGGCTCACGTCTGTAATCCCAGGACTTGGGAGGCAGAGGAAGGAGGAATGCTGTGAATTTGAGGCTTGCCTGGATTACACAGACAGCTCAAGGGCCAGCCTGAATTATAAGACGAGACCCTATGTCAAAAAAAGCAAAGCAAAACAACACTCATAGCCTAGAGTGGTGCACAGTAGTAGCACTTGCCTCTTACATATGAGGCTTTGGATTCTGTCCTTAGTTGCAGAAAGAAAAGGAAGGGGCTGTGGACATCAAGAAATATAAACTTTATACAGTATATCTGTAATATATATACATACATACATACACATACTTTACATACTTCACACCTGTGAAGGTGAGAAAAGAAAAATATTTGGGATGGAAATATAAGAGCAATGGTTATTCATAAGACAAAGCTTTAATAATAAATAATATAGGGGCCAGGGGCTGTATCTCAGTGGTCGAGTGCTTGCCTAGCATGCATGAAGCCCTGAGTTTAAGCTCCACATCAAAAAAAGAAATAATGTATTTATCAATGTATGCTGTATATAACATACTTCGGAAAATGCACTAAACCTAGTCAATGAACACCAAAACTGTGGAAATATTTATTCAGTATTTTCTCTGATATTTGGAAATCTAGATTCACAGGTCTCATCGTATCTTTTTTTCACACTGCTCTGCACTCATGCTTCTTGAATTCCCATCTTTTCAGTGCAGAACTAGACCACCAGTTGTTTTTCCTAACAGTCTCTCGGAATGCCACGTGAGCACATGACTTTCTCATTCCATGGCGGCTGTCCTCCGTGTGACAACACCTCATCCCTGAATGCTACCTTGTAGGTGGCACTTGGCAAGACTTCTTGGCTACCTGCATGTTCTGCACTTCGGTCTTCTGTGTACCTAACATGAGAACAGTGCAGATAAAAAGAGCACCGGCACTGGAGTTTAGATCACAGCTCACGAGGAGCTTGCTGGACTTTGGACAACATGACTGATATGTGCTTTGATTTCTTTTTTTTTTTTTGAGACAGGGTCTCGCTTTGTGGTTCAGGCTGGCCCTGAGCTCAGCCTCAAACTCACATCACAGCATTCCTCCTGCCTCTGCCTCCTGAGTGTTGGGATTACAGGCGTGAGCCACCACACCCGGCACTGTGGTATGTGGTACTGGTTGCTGCTGGGCGTGAGACTCCATGCCCAGTATTATGTGGTTAGAGGATCGAACCCAGGTCCTTGCACTTGCCAGACAGGCGCCCGAACCGCCAAGCTAAATCCTTGGCCCTGTGCCTTGATTTCTTCATTTCAATTCTGAGACATTAAATATCTCATGGGGTTTTCTGAGAACTTAATGAGTTAAGTGCATAAAGTGCTAAAACACTGGCTAATATTTTATCTATAAAGTGTTTAGTGAAAAAAATTCATTTCTGGAAGTTTCTACTTTCTCTTCATTTGGATACTTTTTTGGTAGACTTTATCTTTGATTCTTTCATCTTCTATTTCTTCTATTATGATTTCCTTCATTTACAGTTCTACCAGATAACTCTAGTGTAGAAAGTTCTACAGATCCCATCACATGTGCCAAGCGTGTCACTCTTCCCTACGGGAAATCATTCCAGGTGTTCTAGGATTTTGGACTGCAAGGTCAGTTGTTATAGAGTTTAGGGCTTCTTTCCCCACGCTGAGGTTTTACTGCTCCTGCCCGTTTCCCCAGACGTCCCTGTGCTAATGGGACTGAATGTTAACCTTTTAATTTATGGGTTTTCGAAATGAAATATGTGGGCTGATCAACTTCAAATCTCAGTTACTGTGCAAAGCACAGTAGAAAGTCTTTAAATGAGACCTTTGTGTTTTCCCCTTACTTTACTGTGTAGGTTGGTAAGATGTGGGATCCCCTACAGTTTATGGGAGCCTCCTTTGTGTCTCCTGCCTCTCAGGCCTGTGCACCAATCAGTGGAGCAGTTCTGTGGGGTGAGAGGGTTCTGGGTGTGCGGATGGCAAGAGTAAGAGTAGCAGTGCCACGGCCAAGACTCCTCTGAAAGTATACCTGCTGCTGGCTCAAGCACCCACACCTGCACAAGCCGCTTCCACTGTCCTGTCCGCAACAGGACACTTCTTCACAGGAACTCCGTTAGGACTTCAGAAACCTCCCAGAACACAACTGCAACCAGAGATGGCATCTTTTTGCTTCTTGTCTACATCATGCATTTTAAATAATACCTGCTATACTTCCTATAGCTCTTCTTGAGTAGGTAAAGAATGAGTAAGTAGCCTTGGCCATTAAATTTCTAGAGTCATAAGTCTGTATATTATACTGTTAAATACCTTTTCTACTTTGTCTTCGGAACACATCATTTCTATCTGTTTATGGCACTGCTGTTGATAGAATGACTTAAGCTCATTTTCTTTAAGTAACATTTCCAACTTCAGATATTCTTGCCTGATTTCTTCTCTATTCTGGAACAAGCAGTTAAGAATCTCTTGAAATCTACCAAAAAAAAAAAAAAAAATACATTACAGAAACTCATCAATTTCATGATCAATGATATAAAACTTACTTAAAGAAATTAATAAATAAAGCTGAGAATTGTGGTGCATGCCTCTAATTCCAGCTAGTTGGGAAGCTGAGGCAGAAGAACCTCAAATTCGAGACTAGACAAGGCATAAACACGACTTACTTCAAAACAAAAAGAAGCGAATAAACAGAAAAGGAGGGTTGGGGTGATCTGTGGTACAGGGCTGCGTGGTGCCCATATGGCTGTATTTCTAATCCCTGATACTACAGAAAAACCAACCATATTATCCACTTAGAGAATTCAACTCCATGACAAACGGCAAATAAGGCGGAAAAACTTCTTCCTATTACAAAAATTCTAAGAAAGGAATACTTAATGCATTTTTGTTAAGTTTTCATTTCTCTCTTCCAAACATAATCATGTTATAGGAAATGTAAGTATTGCAACTCCTCAGATCTTAGCATTATATTTTGTCTATGTTTCTTACAGTATGTGATCTGCTCAGGAAAATACTCTTTTTCCTGTGTGTAGGCAAAGGGTGCTATCTTGGGTGAGTGCAATGCTATTCCCCAGGCCCATGAGCAGGCAGCACGGTGAGCTCATGGCGAAGAAATAGCAGTGGGCGGCATTGCCACATGGTGCCTCCGTGGCCCCCAGGGACAGCCAGAGAGCTAGGTTTTGGCTTCCAAAGGAGATACAGTGAAAACACGCCATACGGTTCTGTACCGCCTGCAGCCTGGCAAGGAGCCACCTGACACTGGTCGGATCCAAAAGGTTCAAGTTGACACCGTGGGGAACAGAGGAAAGCTATTTCCTCCAAAGGGCAACATTCATCTGGAAAAGCCAAGCTGGGAGGATCCGGTTCAGATCCCTGGATGCCCAGACTTGTAGCTGACTGACTCCTATCAAGTCTTTAATTATTCTGTAACTCTGCACCTGCCAGGGAGAGCGGAACACTGGTTGTGGTGATATTTTAAAATTATAAAAAACATGTCTGCATTGTCAAGTCATGGATCAGCTACAAGACACAGCAGTAGCATCAGTCATTGTACACAGACACTCACCTCAAAGAATAAGGACTGTGAAGCCTTGGAAAAATCAAAGATGTGCATTTAAAAATAAGTGTGCTCTGGCCAGAATTTTAGATGTATTTGTAACGATCTGTGGTGAAAATACTGCCAATTTACATCAGGCGTTCTTAATGAAACTCTGCTGGGAATGAATATAAGCCACAACACACTGATTATACTGCAGTTTTGTCATGCTGATAAATATTTCATAGGAAATATGTATGGACATTGTGATTTCACTGTATCATGTTACACATGGCTCATGCCAGTAAATGAATTGACAAGTTATTTTTAGGTTATACCAAAGATAAATTCTCAGTTTTTCTACAACTTTTTATTCAAGGACAAAGTAAGTATTTGTCAATTTTGTAATTTTGTGGTCCAGACATTTCACTTGGTGGTGTTTACTAATTATGATGGAAGGAAAGGATTGTGTTGAAGGTTTCTGGAGAACGCCTTTCAAAAAATCATTAAAACACAAAGTACCCTGAGGGATTGACTAAAAACATTTTAAATGTGAAAAATGTTCAAACAAATGCTTATTCTATAGTTCAGGCCATCTCTCCCTGAGTAATTTGACTCAGTACCTCCCCACGGGCTTGAACCACCAGTGGTGCATGCATGACCATCCCGAGGGGTGGCTTAGATCACTGATGCCACAAACAGGTCTAATTGCTTCGACCAGACTTATTAACAAAATTAAATCACAACCACCACCCAGCAATGAGACACACAGATTACAGCACCATCACGCACATGTTCAAGCCGTCAATCCAGAAACATCTACTAATCTGTAAGATTTTAACTGGTAAAGCAGATTTTCTTAAGTAGTGTGGGGAAATTCTATGGGAACAACTGTTCCTGTTTTGAGAAGCTGGTGACTTCTCTTTCAACAAACTTTCATTAACAAAAAAGACGCTGTTTGCCTGATGACAACTGCTATGTTTGACCAAGGAAATGATAAAAGAAAACTAACAATATTACAGTTGAACACTTTTGTCAACAAGAATAAACAAATATCAAGAAATTATTTATGGTGGATTATCAAGACTAAAACTGAGAGGAAATAACACTTTTAGCCTAATAAAATGTGACAATTCTATCCTGAAAGTGGTTGCTGCGAGCATTAACAGAAATAATTTAAACACATTACAAAATCTGCAGGATAAGCAGAGCTCTTCACCCTGACAATACATGGATCAATATTTAAGAAAAACGGATTCTTGTCACTGATGGAAACAACGGTTTTTGTAATTACTTCTTACAATGTCTGTAAAATAACACAGGGTGGGACATGAGGTGCTATCCGGCAGTGAGGATCAGTGTCTCCCATGTCACACTGCAGGTAAGGAGAGCTGCAGTGAGCCACCTGAATCCTGTGCACCTAACAGTCATCAACAGTTACACCGTCTCATAGAGAAATAAGCTAGCAGTGATTTAGGAAGAAAAAGCAAGCACTTAGTAACAATCAAAAGAACTGGGCCAAGAAATGTTGATAGTGAGTGGTTCCAGGGAGAAAATGGGTTAGTCTGGAAATGACTATACATTCAGAGACCTTCTTTCACTTAAAGTTGGTTTAAATTTAGTAAGTGGATTAGTAGTGCTACATAGAAACAATTAAATGAAGAGAGCAGTTTGTATTCAAACTCATGCTAGAAGCAAAGGGAGCACAATCAAGCTGAGTGAGCTCTCAGGTGAAGTAACCGGCTTCACCTCCTCTCACACCTACACCCTGGCTTTCCTCACTAGCTACAAAAATAAAATGAAGATTACCCAGTTTGCAAAATGTGCAATACAGACAGCATCAGTGACATTCTGAAGTCACTTGAGTTTGTAACGTACTCAGCGAATGACAAACGATGACCATCCACGTGAACTATCTAAATTTAAAAACAATAAATTCCTCAAAATGAGACTTTGGTGTTATTTTTACCTTTCGATTTCTTTTTCCTGAGGGTTTGGAATCACTAACTTAGCCTCATCATTTCCATCAGTGCAGACTGCCTGTTCTTCATAGGCTTTCAGTTTTTCCTTTAACATTAAAATCTAGGAGAGATAAAATGAGTTAAAACCTAAAACAAGTAATTTGACTCCATCATTTATGGCCAAGGTAAACTTTCAGTTACGAAGTTACTGAATAAATCAGCCTATCTGTCATAAAGAAGAGAGTAATTTCTTGGACAGTCAGAATATAAGACACCTATAAAGGGAGAAGGGAGGGTGGGAGTGAGGTCAGTATAACAAAGTAAACAGTGGACATACCTCTGCCTTCTGCTCATTACAGATCTTTACGTACTGAGAAATGTGATTGTTGAGATTGAGGACATTGCTCTTCAGCTGTCAAAAGACAGAAATTACGACTGCATGTCACACATGGACAAAATGGCATGAAATCTCATTCACTGATTCATCAGTTCTGATTATGTGATAATCATGAATGATTATGCTCAGGATTAAGATCAGTGATGAAGGTCAGTAAACATACTTACAGAGGACTTAATATCCTTTGCACGGTTAGCATACTTCAGCGTGTTATACGTGTCATCATAGAATAAAGAGGAAGGACTAACGGCAGCTATCATTATAGTCTGACAGTTTCCTCCAAGAGAATCCTTTAGCAAGCGAGTAAGTTTACTATTTCTGTAAGGAACATGCTGATTCTTTTTCTGAAAGAACAAAAAAAGAATTCTTATGCCATTTTCCACATTTAAATGCAAACCTGCTACTACTTCACTCTAAGAAATCAAGAACTGCCCAACTCTGCCCAGACTTACGGGGTGATTGGTGATTGAAATCATGATAATGTATGTTCCCGGACTGTTCAGTGAACACAGGAAACAAAAATCCCATTCAAAAATTAGATCTCCTTCTAGGTATGAATCTTAGCACATGACAAAACAATGTATCAATACTGGCTCAGTACTAGCTGTGAACAATGTACCATATCTCTGTGCCACGTCCCAGAGAGTGGACAGTGGAGTTGGGTGCCCACAATCCTTGCCGCGAGGGAGTATAAGGGACCAGTGTCATGAATTCCAGGCCAGCCGGAGGAACACACGGGGACCAGGAGAATATGGGCATGTTTAACAAACCTTGGTATACTAACTTATGAACTTTCTGTAAACTTAAAATTATTTGAAAATAAAAAATCTATTTAAAATATTCCCACTCATTTTAAAAACAGAAATTCAAATATAAAAGTAAATATATACCCTGAACAAATGTATTACATAAGAAGAACTGTGCATGGCATACGGTACTTCTCTCTCTAAATAAGAATGTAATACAGACACAAAACAAACACAATATTACAGGTATATAACCTGCAATTATAAGAGCTCTTAGAGAATTTGAATTTCAAGATTTCTTTTTACCCAAAGATGTAATTCTGGCATTTAAGTAACAAATATTCTAAACATTATGACTTCTACAAATAAAAAGATTCATTATGTTAAACGTAATGAACCTTATGCTATCCAATGTGTACTTTTCATATAAAGGAATGTGTGCTAAACAAAGAATGAGTTGAAAATCCATAGCTGGAATGAAGTCCTAGGTTCCCAACCCCTAGTAGCGATGCACTTTCCACCAAACATGGAATGTATCTGGCTGGTGCCACTTTGAAAGGATTTTCACACGCACAAGACGTGCTTTCAGAAAGGATTCGTAAATGACTCAATAGAAACCATTACATAAACATTACGCATTAGTATAGATGGCAAATACCCTATGCCATGAATGGCATGCTTCACTTTTATAGTGCAAATTTGGCATCATCTAATAACATGTCCACTTAAAAAAGTGTCCTGCTAATCATCCTAATATATATTATTCTAAATAAAAATACATTTTCAACAGTTTAATAATAATTTTCCTAAAGATTTAAGCCTGTTTTAACCAAATTATCTTATTTCATATTTAAACAAGGAAGTTATTTGTACACATGCATTAGCTATCAAACAAGCTGTGCTCTAGTGAGTACTTTAAAAATTTTTTAAATGCCCACAAAACACCTAGTAAATATTATTGTCAGGTAAACACCATGCCCTTACATCTACACTTCCCCTTTCTTTAAGAAAACCCAGGCTCTTTAAGTCAACCCAAATTCACAGTACATAAAAAGCCCTCTAAAGAATCTTACTGGCAATTCAGTTATCATTATTGCTACACAGTGGTTATTAAACTGTCACTTTAAAACCACCTAAGTTCAAATTAAGCTGTATGAACATACCATACAATATTCACTACAGATCCGATGATCTTTAATCGTGATTTAATTAATTTTAAGTATGGAACTAGGAATTAAAAAGTAAACACAAATGCAAAACCAAAAACCCCACAAAGCTTTCAGATAGATCAGATTCTCTGAGATTTGTTATCTGTACTTAAAAATTGTCAATACACTCTTGAAATCTAATTTACAATAGGCCTTTAAAACAAACTTACATTAAATAACACTTCTCCAGAAATAATGTTTTAATACTTCCAAATAGTTGGAAAATAAAGGCAGCATGCGTACCTTTCCATCTGCTAAGGCGTTGATAACGTTCCCAAGGGCTAGCAGGGACCTGTTAATATTTGTGCCCTCCACAAACCGGGCACCCGTTGCGCTGGTGGAACTCGCCCGCTCAGACCCTGCCAAGTCAATGAGCGACATCTTGGCAATGCGCACATTCTGATTGATGCTTGCTGTTTTGTCTTGCTGTCGCAAATATATCTTCAATTTTAGAAGAATAATACAAAACAATGGTAAAATTTAAAAGGGAAGCATATTTTCCTTTCAAAGCACCAAAAACCCAAAACAGTATTACTGTCAGTTTAAGCATGTCTCAAACAAGGTAAATAATCTGACAATTAGGAATACTTGAAATAATTACTAATGTTAAGAAAAACACAAGCGCTTTTAATATTTGTAAGTTATATAAAACATTTGGAACTTTTGTTTTTCTTGTACAAGTTGATTCTAAGGACTGAACCCACAGCCTGTATATACCACCAAGTGCTCAGCCTCTGCCTCACAACCCCAGACCTACTTTAATCCTAAATATTCCTAAATCCTGCTGTTAAAGGCCTGTTACCCAGCTTGGTGCTACTGGGAAGAGGCAGCACCTATCCTGGACCAGCTGCCACAGAATTGTGCTTCCAGTTACTCAGATTGCTGAGGCTGGAAGATCATTTGAGCCCAGGAAGTTCGAGGTCAGGCTGGGCCACACAGCACAGAATTTGCCTCCAAGAACAAGGGTGGAGGGAGGTGTTCTGGTCACCAGACCAACAGGGTGAACAGACTTGCCCCGCCAGGCACTCCTGCTGGGATGTACTTCACCACAGACCTAAAAACACCTGCAAGGAGACACTATGGATTTAAACTCCAAAGCCTGGAGCCAAAATCAATCTTGTCACTTGTAAACTGATCATCTCAAGTCATGTGTCATAGCAACAAAAAGCTAAGTAACACAGCATAACAGGGAAAATAACCCTTGACCTGTTCAAAGGAAAACATGGAATCATCACAGCTGATGGCAGGGACAACCAGATTCTGAAAAATAACGTTCTTAAGAGAAAAAAAGGCAGTGGTCGGAACGCTCTGCGTGCATCCAAGATGGTCCAAAAGGAAAGCTGATTCTGAATGCTGATCCAAACTGAAGAGTAAACTTGCTCTACTCTCTAAAACTATTGTATAATTATGAGAATGTCATACATAAAAAGATAATAGTACACTTGTCATTTGTAGAGGTATAATTTTTTCAGCTATTTTAAATTGTTTTGGAACAATCTATCTGAAATAAAATAGGTGGTGAGAGAAAAAGGTAAGCTATTACTCTATTACAAAATTATCAACATTTCTCATAAAACGAGGTCTAATATTTTGGGAAATCTTAGTATCATAGATAAACATTTCTCTTAGAACTACTGGTAAATGAAGAGACAGTGGTAAAAAGAGGAAAATGAAATCTTGGTGACAGTGGACAATCTGAATGGCTTGGCTGCCTTCGAATGAATCTTTTCAATTGGGAATTTTCTTTCTTATATGATTAATTCCATACAGCGCAGTTCAGGATGAAGCTTCACACAATGGCTTCACTGTAAACGCACTAGAAATCATAAACCACAATAGTCAATAACTGATGTTTAGTTCTTTCTCGACTTGGTTCCTGACAGATGGGTGTGAGTTCAATCATTAAAGAATGCAGCTATTAAATGGTCTTCACAGTGAAAACCTTCTAAAAAGAAAGTTAGTATCTTTCCAATTAACCGGTTCTATGAGTCTACATCTGATACAGAAAAGTCTGACTCTGAATATAAACATCTACAGGAAAAATTATTTTCACCAAATTGAAAAAAACACTATTCCTATCTCATTACCTATAAATTGCCATCCCATATCTACAAATTCTATATTTCTTTTGAAATCTTGTATGCCATAATGATGAAAACTCCAATTTAAATATTCGTGGTGATCAAATATTCTCAAAAGCTGTGAGGAAGAAATACTGAGAGTTGGGGACGTGTACAGGGGAAGAGCTTTTTTTTGTGTCTAACGATTATCATGCATGAATTTTGCTTCTGCTGTTTTAAATTCCATTCTCAGTCTCATGCCCATTACCTGGAAAACGGCGTGAGAACGGGAGGAGGCAGCGTTTGCATCCGTGGGATGCTGAGTCCTGTTTTTATTCCCATTATCCAGTAACTGTAAGATTTCTTCTGAGGATCTGGGCTAAAGAAATTTAGATAAAAAAGAAATTATGGAATACACTCTTCCCTTCTTTTTTCTTCCCTGTTTTCTTTTTCTTATTGGGGATCGGACCAAGTCTCACATATGCTGGGCGAGTTCCCACCACCGAGCTAAAAATCTAGATGGCTGAACAAAGGGACACATTAAACGCAGGAGCCAAGTTTCAGGAAGAAAAAGTTCTCTCGATGAGAGGCAAACCCAACAGGTCTGCGAACATTAGACATTGTACTTTTATATTTTTAGTTTATCTCTTTCTCAAACAGGATGGAAAACAATGGCCAGAGAGCTACACTTGCCACTCTACCAGGACAAAAAGACGCTTACAAACATACCTGGTGCAAAGACAGACCCTGAACCACCACTCCTTTTTGAGCATCTTCACGGACAGCAAGTGGCCCGGAATTTACTAAGAGGTCACGAATCTGTTCATTATATACCTTAAAAAAAACCCCAAAAACTGCTTTAGCTTTGATGTCACAATAGTAGTGACTATATCACACACTTACTGCTGATTTAAGGTTATTAAAATTTCACTTTAAAGATAAGTACCAGCTCATTTTTATTTTTCTTGTCCTTTTTAATATTACTATAAATTTCTACCACTCCAGAAAATGTTTGATCACTTAGGTTTAAAATGGCAACCTAAAGTTTGAGTCATTATTCCTTCACTACATAATTTCTGACAATTACAGTAAAACAAAGGTAAGTTAGATTGCTAAACTGCTTTTTCTTATTTTTTTGAAATACATACGTTGTAAAGGACATATGTTGATAGAAAACCCACAATAAATGATCTATGGTGTTCATCTCAGTACTCCTTCAGTTACGTTAAGATCAACACAGCTATTTAGCAAGAGTCCCTCCTGTCTGAATGACAAAGGAACTACAGCCCCACCTAAGTGACCTGCAACTGGCTTCTAAAGTAGACAGAACAGGGCCTGAATAATTGCTTGATATTGAAAATACATTTGTAGTTCCTTTTTTTTTAGGTTTTTTTTTGAGACAGGGTCTCGCTTTGTGGTCCAGGCTGGCCCTGAACTCAGCCTCCAACTCACATCACAGCAATCCTCCTGCCTCAGCCTCCCGAGTGCTGGGATGACAGGCATGAGTCACCACGCCCGGCATTGTGGTGTGTGGTACTGGTTGCTGCTGGGTGTGAGTCTCCACGCCCAGTATGGTACGTGGTTACTGGGGATCGAACCTGGGTCCTTGCGCTTGCAAGACAGGCGCCGGAACCACTGAGCTAACTCCCCGGCCCTGTATTTCCTATCTTTGGCAACATTTCAAAAGTAATTTCTATAAGTAATATCTAGAAATAGTATTATCCACTTGATTCATAGTTCATTAAAGGTATAGTAAAACATTTGTCAATCAAAAGACCATGACAATTATTGCCGATAGGGTTTAATTAAAAAACATATAAAAGTCTTTTATATTATTTTCTTTGTGTTGTAATACAAAGCCCACAGTGCCAATTCTTTGCCAGTGTAATTCTCTGTAATGAACACTAACACACCATTAGATGTGGTAATATGATATCACAAAGAGCTAACGCTTCAGGTGTTTTGCAGATGAGCAGCAGTTTTCTACTAGTTCTCTTTCTCTACTCCAGTTATGCTGAAAGTGAAAGACCACGGGAAAGCCAGCCTATGCAAGGGTGTACCTGGAAGTTTTCCAGGAACATGGGTATTCTGCCCACACCCCCAAACCATGTGTTGGGGGTGAGACACACCATATGGATTTTAAGTGTTCCCAGGTCTCTTCAGTGCACTGCCTAAGTGAAAAGCCTACTGGTGCATTATTTAAAAAATTACAGCAGATTAAAGAAGTAATTTTTGAAATGATGAAAATAATCAAGTTTCAAAAACTCCCCTAGTTAGAAAAAAAAAATAAATCTAAGAAAAAAATAATCAATATTCCCTTCTTTTTCCTAGTTCAGGACAACTCTTTTTGCTAGTTAACTAAGAATATGAGTTTTCTTCTACCTTCAAGTTCTGTATACTGATGGAGAAATTTAGCAACATATATGATTTTAACCAACCACTGGAAGAAATTCTCTCAGCGGGGACCTTAGTATCACTTGTGTGGTGTTTCCTCCAGTGCACGATCTGGGTCTGACTGTGACAAACGCAAACCAGATTTTCTGGTAGTGTCATCAAATAGAGTCACATGCAGTTGAGCATTACTGGGTCTGGCGAGGTGTTAAGTGAGCTCACTTCTTGATCTTAGTTTTGTATCATATACAGCATTTATAGAAACATTAGCAAAATCTCATTAAAGTTAACTGGCTAGATAATATTATTAACTTCTTGATTTTGATAACTATTCATGATTATTATTCCCTATTTTTGTAAGTTCACAATTTAAGCAGTTCAGAAACAATAAACGCCTATGCACAAATATGACACAAATGTAGTGAAATGTTAACATATGGGCGGGACCACACAAGCATCTTGGAAGTTCTTTGTACCATTTTTACAACTTTCCTGTTAATCTGAGTTTATGGCTCCTCTCTCCACCCCCAAAAATCAGAAAACAGAGGGAGATGTATTTAAAAATACTTAAAATAAGAATTTTAATGATTTTATCCATTCCTGAGAAAATTCTTACACAATAGAATATACTAAAACCTTGGTTTGTGAGAACAATTTGTTTTGCTCATGATCTAAAGCACCTATATAGCAATGCAGGGACAGAGAAAAGAACCAGATACGATCATGCAATATTTAGTATGATGTACTACTTTCACTGCAAGACACTGCTCATTTATCAAGTTAAAATTTCTTTGAAATGTTTGTCATACAGAATGCTCATAAATCAAGTCACTTGCAATTCAAAGATTGACTATAATGTGAATGACCCATGTTAACTTAAAGAAAAGTTTCTCAAAAACAATGATTAAAGAATATTGCCAACTTACCTCCAGATAAGAAACTGCAGTGCTACATATTTTCTCTTCCCTTATCTCATCCATGTACTTGTAGAGGTCTAACATTGTTAGGTACATTACTCCAGGTTCAGCAGCTGATCCTAGCATTGTGTGGGTTTTCCCGGCTCCCGTGGCGCCATATGCAAGTACTACATTTTTATGAAAAGGCATCGAAGCTTTTTGTTACGACACATAACATTACTGTATCCACTGTTCTGTGGATACTTCATCTGGATATCCTGAACAGCTTTAAACCCAACCAGTACCATCTCCTCCCACTTGGCACCAGTCATTTTCTGTGTCTCTCCTGATCATCACAGGCAGTCTGGTCCACTTATTAGTTGAACCCTTAGTGTAGGCTACATACCCACACCCCTTTAGCCTAGCCCTAATCACAATGGACTGCCATCTTCAAGCTCAGTTAAGACAGAAGCCCTCATTGCCCTGCTTCACCTGACACGAAGTTGGTGTCCAAGATTGTCGAATGAATGAATTCCAGACAGAGACCATTTATAAAATTCCTTTTAAATTTTTCATATTAGACAAATTGTTTTGTTTTCAATATTCTATGCAGTACAATTGCTTTTATGTTTAAAAGCAGAACATTTCTTCAAATGTATAAAATAATCCCTTCTTTGATTTATAAGCAGCAAAACGCAGTACAACACTCAGTTAAGGCACTGAGTTTTCATACTTTATCAGTTTGTTTTACTCTGTTCTATTTTATATAAACTGACAGCTGGATATTTTAGTCAAGAAAAAAGAAAAAATTTAAAAATTTCGAGAGACAATTTGAAATTTTATGAAGGAAAAGAACATATGCTTAAAATGAGAATCATACCAGTTGCAATCAATAAATTTGTGATTGATCAAGAAGGTAATTTCTTAATAAAACTAAAATGGAAAGAGAGGGAATAAGGTTTAGCTGTTGAATGTCCTGTGGAAAACATCAGAAAAGTTGGTAACTATAGAAGACACTAAAGATAGAGTTCAATCAATGAACTGTAATTGTAAATCGTTGAATTAACTGGCCATTTGGCATATATCTTTCTGGGAAGTCAATATGGTCATTTTGGAAGGCAAATTATAGTTTCTCCAAAGCATTACAGATGCTTCTTGGGTTGGAGATATGCTAATACTGGATAATTCAATTACAAAAGAGTTTTAACAGATTTAGTTCAAGGTACCTTAAAGAAAAATGGTGTTGTAAAAACATTTCCAAGTGCTTAGAAATGTGTGACTATTCACCAGGAATATGAAATAGTCAGGGAGTAAGAGTATGTATGAATATAGATTATGAGATATCAGACATGAATTCCAAGAAATAAGTGGTTTAATGATACAGAAAAATTAAAGGACTATTCACTAGGGGCTATAACCTTGTTAGGTTATATTCCTATTCCCTAGGCTATAACCTTGTAACCTTGTTAGGCCCTGGGAAGATAAAAGTTTCATAAATGACACAAAGTCTATTCTTAAAGGTAGTCTATTTCATCTCCTAAAACTTTTTAGCATTCAAATACCTTAAATTTGACTATATTTAGAAGAAACGACAAAGTATACACCCTCCCAATGTAAAAATGAAGTCAAATAGAGAAATTAGATCTTAAACTGAAAAATTACCTGTACAATTATATCCATTCAAAAAACTACGAAGAATTGGCTTGGTGGTGTGCTCAAAAACTTCCAATTGAGTTGAAGTTTCATCAAAAACAGTATCAAATACAAATTTAAGATCTTTATTTTGTCTCTTTGAAATATCAAAATTTGTAGTTTTCTTTTTAGGGAAAAAGCTGACTTCTTCTTGTTTGGGGTCAAACACTAATATATGTTTATCTACAACTTGGACCACTTTGTGGAATCCTGTTGTTTTTTCTTTTGTGTTTTCAGGACGTACACGGACAACCACTTTCATGTGGTGACACAGGTCTTCCTCAGAGACAGACATTATTGATTATCCTGGTTCCTGTTTATGAGAAGTCCTGATATTTCTCTGAAATCAAAAAGAAAAATAAAGTTTAATATTAGTTCTATCTCTAAATGGCATGTAGTATTCATTTAAATAAAAAGGTGCTAATTCTGTTCCACTCACTTGGGAAATGTTAGAGGGGGAAATACATATAACTAAATAACCTCAGGGAAAATTTAAATGGAGCACATACACATATATGCAGAACCATGATGGTAATGATTTTACTTGTAGTCTGACCTTGGGCTCTGGTTTAAATAATGTGCCTGAATCTTGTATAACTGCAGCTGTGCTAACCCAAAACTCAGCTGCGATGTTCACCATGTTGCAGGACTATTTGCACCTGAGTTGTGGAATGGACAGGAAAGGAGTCTTCTGAATTCTATCAGGGTAAGGATGACAGAGCTTTAGCCTGGGAACTATTTTTAGTAAAAGCCATCTTGGCTTCAAGCCTCTTGGCAGTGGGAAGTGATACATTCAGGTTGTTCTCTGACTGTGCCTCAGAGACACAGAGGGTTAAAAATAGTTCCAAGGGTGCTTCAAATGGCTAGCTCAGGTCCGAGGTGACAGGACTGGCACGGGCCCTTTCGAGCAGTCCGAAATCCTAGTCTCAGAATACAAGTTATAAACTTCCATTTATGAGTGATACGCCATTTTAAGGGTTATCACTAATGACAGGATTACAGTTATTTTTTTGAGACAGGGTCTCATTTTGTAGTTCAGGCTGGTCCTGAACTCTGCCTCGAACTCAGCAATCCTGTCTCTGCCTCCCGAGTGCTGAGATTGTAGGCATGAGCCACTATGCCCACCACTGTGGTATGTGGTACTGATTGCTGGTGGGCATGAATCTCCACGCCCGGTATTGTTTTACATGATTACCGGGGATCGATCTGGGGACCTTGCGCTTGCAAGGCAGACACCAGAAGCACTGAGCTAAATCCCTGACCCAGGATTAAAATTATTTGATTGCCTCACATGAAAAGAATAAAAGTAAACTAACAAAGACAAGTGATTTAGACATCTCAACTATCTGGGCCAGGGAGTTAACTCAGTGATTCTGGCGCCTGTCTTCCAAGTGCAGGACCCGGGTTCGATCCTCGGTAACCACATACTATACTGGGTGTGGAGACTCACGCCCAGCAGCAACCAGTACCACACACCACAGTGCTGGGTGTGGTGGCTCACGCTTGTAATCCCAGCACTCGGGGTGGGGGGTGGGGTGGGGGGGTGGGAGGGGTAGAGGCAGGAGGATTGCTGTGATGTGAGTTGGAGGCTGAGTTCAGGGCCAGCCTGAACCACAAAGCAAGACTCTGTCTCAAAAAACCTAAACAAACAAACAAAAAAGAAATCTCAACTATCCAGAACATGACCTAGAATCTATGAACTTGAAGGATGCAGGTATAATCTGACCAACCAACTTCTGGGTTCAGGGTTTGGGACTCCCAGGACCATTGCCATGTTACCACAATGACCAGGACATGGATATTACTGAAATGCCCACCATAGAACATTGTATGTATTCTGTCTTAAATAGCATGACGTCCTGCCACTTGTTGATAATATGGATAAATCTAGAAGACATGATGCTAAGTAAAATGATCCAGGGGTACAAAAATATTACATCATTTCACTTAGGTGTACAATTCAAACAACTGACTAACAATGAATAGAATGACAGTTGTCAGAGGTAAGGGGTTAAGATGGCCAGGGAAAGGGACAATGTTGATCAAAGGATACAAATTTCTGTTACACACCAGGAAGTTCTGGTGACAATTACCGTATTACACGCATTTTGTATATCATAACTGCTAAAGTAATGTGTTTTAAATGTCTGTACCACAAAGAAGTCCATGAAGAGATCAATGTTTATTAGCCCGATCTGCTCATTCAGCAACATATACGTATGAAACATCACACTGTACTTCACAAACAGACTCCATTATTATTCGCCAATTACAAAACATGCCAAAAAACAACAGCATAATAAGTAAGGACTTGAAGCAGGGGAAAGAGTTGGTCAAGCAGACCCTGAGAGATGTACTTTCTAATACGGAGGGGACTATGGGGAAAGCAATGGAGTGAGCAAGTTAGGTGTAATAAGACATGAGGTGAAAATGCAGGCCACTGAAGCCCTTCCACATACACTCTAAATAGGATATAGAGCCTCTGGAAGGTTCTGCATATAGGAGTGACATGGTCACTTGTCACCCTCAATGCTGCCAACTAGTGTGAGAAGAAATGGCACATCATCTGAAAGAGAGAGTCCACTAAAAATATCTACGAACACTTTGGGAAAAGAAAAGCAGGATGCTGTTTTTCAACAAATGGCATTATCCTATATGAGGGGCCCTAGAGGACATTGTATATCATAGAAAACCCAACACAATGCTGACTCTCAGAGAAGAATCTCAGTACCAAGCAGCAATACCCGAGCAGCAGTTTGATGTACTAAAGAATATCTGGAAGCTCATGGTTGTTAGTTGGAGCACCTTTTGTAATTGTAGAGGCCAAAGGTGACTTGTACTCATCTTATAATTTCAATTAATTTAGTAGTAGAACACTCTGCAAGCTTTTTTCCTGAAGTATGTGCAATTTTTGGTGGACTCTATAGTACAGAGGTGATGATGTGGCTCAAAATAGTATGGTGGTGGTAGGGCTGGAAAGCTGGACTCTGCACTTACTCTGAGCACATGCCAGAAGACTTTTCTGGTACGTATGTGCAGATTGTGAGAGACAGGATTCAACCTGCCGAAATTTTGTCCTGTGTTAGGAGGGAGGAGTAGCCACCTAGTTAGATAATAATAATTGGAAGGAGAGCAGAGTGTCAGTATGTAGTGGGGACTTTGGGAGTTCAGTTTGGAAGAGCTAAGAGCTCACAGAGATACTCAGGCGGAAATGTTAAGGCAGTTAGAAGCCATGTTAAGACAGCAAAGGTTTTTCTTAGCATGTCAAGGGAGTTTTGGGTTTTTAAAAGCTTAAAATTGCTTTATGACTTTTGGGAACCATTAAACCACGAAGACAGCAATCAATTGTGTTAAATACATCTAATAATTCAATTAATTCTAGAGAATTAACCATAGGATTTAGAAACAGAGGCCAGTGTGGACATTTGAGGAAGCTGTGGGAATAAAAACTGGATCTGAAAGGCTGATAGTCAGGAAAATGGGAAAGTATGGTGCAAAAGTGAAAGGGAGCAGAGAGAGAGAGCAACCAACAGATAGTTCAGGTTTTTTTTTTTTTTTTTTTAAATGGGAGAAAAAATTCAATGTTATAGCTAAACCATGTCACAAAACCATCTTCATTTGGACACAATTCAAATAATACTAAAGCAGTCTAAGTAGCAGATGCAGGGCACAGCTCTGCTCTTTTTAGGGTTCTGTTTTTAGCCAGAAATAGAATACTGAAGAAGAGCCTGTGATTTGCACTTTCAGGTGGATCCTAGGTGAGTGGCCTCCTTGCTCTTCCTCAATCTGTCCAGACAACTCTCACAAGCACTTGTGCCTGCTTCTATGAACTTGTGTGAGCTACTGAACCTCCCTCGGTCATAGGTCTCTCATTAGTAGGAAAGAGATAACACCCCTGTCATTCCAGACTTGGAAACTGAGGCATGCAGATGGAGAGTTCTCAGTCTGTCACTAAGGTTACACAGGAAATTCAAGGCCTGCAGGACTACTTTTGAGAAGGCCAAAAGAGACAACACACATGAAGTTAACAAAAATTTGAGAAATATTTGCTCTCTTTCTGCCTCTGAAGCTGCCTTCTTTTCTTCACTCTGATGGTCACATGTGCAGACGTGTCTTTCCTGGCAGGTGAGAACCCACCAACAAAGGATCTCTGAAAGCTTTGTGAAATATTCACCAATGCTTTGACTTTACCAGATATAAATTAACTGTCAGGTGCTGGAGTCAAATGGCTTAGGCTAAAATACTGGCCCTTCACAGAGGGTGGTAGTGCATGCCTGTAATCTCAATGCTGAGACAACAGGATCACTGGAAGTTCCAGGGCAGTCTGTGATACAGAGTGAGTTCAAGGCCAACCTCTCTCTCTCTCTTTCTCTCTCTCTCTCTCTCTCTCTCTCTCAGATCTCAAAGTTAGACATTGTGACACATACCTGTAATCCCAGCACTTTGGGAGCCTGAGGCAAGAGGATCTCAAATTCTAGCCCTGTCTCAACTCCCACTGCCAGCTTTACTGTTTATTACTTATGACAGAGGTGTGCAAGTTATTTATTATCTTTGTGGCTAATTTTTCTCATCTGTCAAGCTGGACTCCCAGTATTTACCTTACATTGTATTTTAGCATAAGTAAAGATTAATGGCTCAGTACAACGCTTGACCCAGAGTTGTAATGTTCTATAAGTGTTTGCTATTATTGTTATTTACAGTGCACCCGAGGGAAGTATATGAGTGTTGCCACAAACTTGTACAGGCATAACTCTGACAAGCACTATGGGGGAAAAGTTAGAAATGTGGATGAAGGGTACAGTGCTGGATTAGTACAGTCAAGTTTCCTAGAGGAAGTGATGAGCTGAGAGGAAGATGGATAGTTACTAGGTAAAAGCATTTCAGGAAGATAAACCAGTTATGTATTTAGTACCTCTTTACTGAGTGCCCTCAACTTTTCTTGGCCCTATAAAAAAAAGGACCAGGAGGGTGTGCAGACTCCTCCTTTAGATGAGACAGAAGTCAAAACACTTCTAAGTGTCTCTGGTAGGGGGGTGACTTCTCAGGGCCCGAGGTATAAGCGTTTCAGGTGGTGAGTTCAAAAACCATCACAAGAACAAGGTTATGGAGGGTACACAAGCTAACTGGGTAAGCAGTCTATTTAATTCAATCCTTAGCTTTTTTAACTGTTAAGTTTCACATGAATGGCTGTAGTTTTATCTACAGTAATCAAAGAAAGGATCAAGGGACTCTCTGCTTTCTTTTATAGCAACTGGAGAGAATAGAAAAGAGAAGGTTGCATTACAAAGATAAAACTGGACATGGTGAGTTTTGAAGATCTTGAATCCAAGCCTGTATAATTTAGACTTGAGTTTGAAGTTAATTGGGAACCAACAAAAGCACTTTAGATGCCAACAGGTGTTACTGAAGTAACACTGTAGGGAGAAATTTCCAGTTACATAAAGGGACTTAAATGAAACATCAAATGTAACTTTGTTTCACAGCTTAGATTTAAAGTTATGGATCTTAATTTTTAAAGTAGTACATTTGTACTTTGTAAGAACAAATGAGGGAACACATTCTCTCTCTCTGATTGGTCCTTTTTCTTCATGCTGGGGATAGAGCCCTGGTCCTTGCATGTGCTATGCAAGTGTTCTACTACTAAGCAACACTCCTGGTCCCCATTTTCTTAATAAAGATGTCTAAAGTCAACAGAATCACTAGAATGCAAAAATTAAAGCAGGGTACTACAGTGCATGCCTATAGTTCCAACCACCTAGGAAGCTGAAGCAGGAGGATCACTTAAACCCAGAAGCTGGAGACCAGCCTGGGCACCAGAACTACATTCAGTGTCTCATAATAAAGTAATTTTTGAAAAATAAAATTTCACTCGAATATACTGACATGTTTAGGGATCAATGAGATTATTTTCATCTCATATTACAACCTAATGTCTTCATTTGTTTTTTAAGATAGCTGACTATAAGAAATGGACATATTGTACAGGTGATTCTGAATCAAGTGGAGAAAACAAATTCCTTGATCATGTTTAATATAAGGCCATACAGGAGAAGACTAATGTTACCTGTATAACATTGTGATGATTTACAAATTCTTTAGCTTCAAAATGTTATCAGTTTTGTGTATGATTAGAAAAATGGTACCAAGTCTGGGCGTGGCAGTGCACACCTATTATCCCAACATTTGAGAGGCTTAGACTTAGGCTTGCCATGAGTTTGAGGCCAGGCTGGGTTATTTAATGAGTTCAAGGTCAGTTCAAACTATATAGCCAGACCTTGTCTCAACACTAAACCACCCCCCCCAAAGGTACAACAGAATAATAGGAAAATTCCAAAATCCAACCTATGCATTTAAGGGTACAGGCCTTCAGAAATTTTCTCATGGAAATTAAAATGCATATTTGCTTACTTTAAAATTTTTAAATATTTAATTGACAAAGATGATTGCATACATTTAAAGTGTATATGTTGCATAATGGTTACCACAATTAATAAAACTATCATCCACACTATACACTGGTTCCTATGAACTTGTTTTTTATAACTTAAAGTCTATACTTTTGCACTAACACTTCCCTATTTCCCCTGTCACTCAGCTGTGGTGAGCACCAGTCCATGTTTGGTAGGAACTCATGAATAAATATTTAAATACACTTATCATGTAACAGAGAATAGCCATTCTAGGAAGAACACTTGGATTAGGTAAACATGCTGATGATTAGTGGTAATAAGCAAAACAGACCATCATGTGAGTATATTCTATGTGCCAGGCATTATGGTAAATGTTTGTCAACCTTCATCTCACTTAATCCTTACTATCATCCAAGGCAGGTTCTATTATTGTCTTTGTTTCAGAAACATATGGACTTAACTTTAGGATAAACAGTTTTTCCAAGTGACATGGGAATGGGGAGCTATAAAGTGGACCCAGGTCCAAATCCGAAGTCCATATTCTTTCCAATTATACTCTGCTCAATTTGGACAGAATACTTGCAAACAATAGTATAGATACTGATGGATACAGCGATGAAATATTTCTTAAATAAAAACTCAACTCTGAATTAGATTCCAATTCAACAAACATTTTTTATGGACTGGGAATCCTCCTCATGGTCTCTATTTAATATAAACCTCTCTTTGGAACAGCCTTAGTGTTGAGTTACTCTTTCATTAACTTATAAGCATCAGTAACAAAGCAAAGTTCCAACAGAGGGAAGGACAGCACTAATAGGTGGACTGAATTTTCCTCTTAGTTTCCTCAGAGTTAACAGCATATAAGCCATTTCCTTGTGTAACTTAATTGATATCAATGGGACAAGGTGTAAATTGTGGTTCAATAACAAGAGAAAAGATTAACAACTGTTGATGGCAGATATATCTGTTTCCTGAAATAGGTCTTACAAAATAATATAAACTTAACAAGTCTGGTCTTCAGGCTTCACTTTCTCCAGCACAAAGTTCATGACCATCTGCCAAAACCTGAGGTAGGGCTGGCCAAGGTGCATCGTCATCACCGAGTGCTGAACCCATTCTGCCCAGCTGCTCCACAGCTGAGAATCCAAAGTACATTTCACACAACAGAACCAGCACGTCCCGGCCAAGGAACTGCTTCTCCGGCAGCAGAGCACAGCGGTCACCCTTAGCTTCTTTGTGGCGGGAGCTCCTGGGCGCCTAAGCAGTTTTACAGAGCTCAGTGCAGAAGGCGGGAGGTCTGACTCTCAGCTCTGTCCAGCGCAGGGCTCGGCCCCGCAGTGTCCTCAAGGCCGACAGGGCTGGCCTTGCAACCTGGATGTCCGACCCGAGTGCGACAGCTGGAGTTCGCACTGCCCGCCCTGCGTCCAGCCCACAGTAGAACTTCGCAGAGCGACCTGCGGGCGGGGAGCGACAGTTCCCTCGTGCCTGCGCCCGGCACCTGGCGCTGCACCCGCCACCTCGAAGTCCAGCTCCGAGGTCCCAGACAGCTCCGGCCCCCGCCCGGGCCCAGCCGCCCTTCAGCACTTCCGCTCGCTCGGCGCCTTGGGCAGGGCTCGCCGCCGCCGAGCGGGCGGGGCAGGGCCGTGATCGGCGTCCAGGGCCTGCGCCCGCTCCTCAGCGACCTCAGCCTCACGCCCTTCCCGGCTCCGGCCCGACGCTTCTGACGCCCCGGACTCCGGACCTCCGCTCTCAGCAAAGCCGTTGGTCGGAGGGGCGCTGCGGCCCTACGACTGCCCTCCGCCGCCTTCCACTTACCCAGGCCCAGGAGTGCGCTCCGCGACCACCGCGCCCCAGTGTACGCCTCAGGCACGTTCTACACTCCACCACAGATTCAAACCCAAGCCAGCTGCCTCGCCGCCGCGTCTCATTGGCTGTCGCTCTCGTGACGTCACCACGTCGGACGTTGCCCCCTCCGCGCGCCGCCCTTAGACTTTCCGAGGCTCAGTTTCGCAGTTGGGAGGCAGCGGCTTCAGGCTTGTCGCCGTGGCAACGCGAGTGGCCGTTTCCGGAGGCGGGCCCTGCAGTGGGCGTGGCCAGCCGTAGGTGCAGGTGGGAAGCGGCCACCAAGTAGTCCAGGCTAGGAGCAGCGCACAAGGGCATTCCCTGGCCTGAGTGGGGCGTGGGCTCTCGGCTGTTAGGGGTTTCTGGGCTTTGTCGCCAGGTGGGGCCGCCCTCTGGCAGGCACCTCCTGCTCTGGAAGCCGTGGGGCTTTTTCCCTTAATGCTAGTCTTGGACTGTGGCCCCAGCCCGGTGGCTTCCGTGGCTTCGTGTCTGAGCACGGCCGCGCCACTTCCATAGGGCTGACTGTGGACTGACCCTGCTTTTGTGGCTGTCCCTAAGGACGACACCAGGAAATACATTCACGTAAGGAAACTGACCTCCCTTGTTACTGGCCGAAGCAGTTGTAAGTCTCAGATCATAGATGCCCTTTCACAATGTGCGCTTTGACAGAAAATAAGCACCTGGATAAGAAACGGAAAAGTCTTAGCTAAGATAACTCATTTTAATTTGTAAGGGTGTTTTTCATGTTACTATCTATTTTTTGTTTGTTTTGCGGTGATGAGACCCAAACTCAAGGCCTCATGTGTGCTAGGCAAACCTAGTACTGAGCTACGTCCCCAGCTCCTCCGGGTATTTTGAAATAGTGTTTGAGTTGAATTCTTGTCCTTTATATTGCTGTAAGTGTTATGTAGCAAGTTCTGATTGTAGCTGTTAGGTACAGCATAGTAAGCAGTAAAGGCAAAATCCCTGTAGTAGTTCAGTATAGCTATTAAGGAGATACACGAATGGGAAGAATTATAAAGGAAAAAAGCATATGGAAAACCCACAGATTTTGCTTCGCTGCTATTGAAGGAAATCAGGAGCACTGTATTATATATGATTATTTCTGAGCAGTGGGTAGACCTCCACTACAGCCACTTATTTCTGACTATATTATATAATATCTTGGCGGGCAGAATTGTTATTTTTGGTAATAAAGTTGAGAAGTCTTTTAATTACACAAATGTCCTCACTAAGTAACACCATTGATATCTCAGGCTTTTATTAATTTCTTTACATCTTGATTCTCAAAACAGCCCACGAGATGTATATGTTGCTACTTTTCATTTTTGTGATAGAAAACTGATGTTTCGGAGAATCCCTAAAGGAAAATATTCATCTTGTTTGTATTAAACACACACACACACACACACACACACACACACACACACACCACGTTAGAATTGAGCTGCTTGTCTCAGAAATACATTGTGGGTTACGTGACAGTAAAACACCTTACTTAATGTAGTCGGGAAGTATATATATCTTTCCATTTTCTTATAAAATCGCTTTGATCACTGAGGAGTAAGTAAACGTTTTCTTATCATGACGTCCACGTTGTGTAGCTTCACAGTCCCACACGTATTTACCAAACACTGAACTTCCAGTCGGCTCGCTTGCAGTATAGTAGTGTCCTGCTTCTAATCTATATTCTTAAAGAACTGCACATTTTACTAGCACAGAGATTTTCACACGATAGTCAGTGCATTACAGTGTCAGCTGACTTCTTTCGCCAGGACATTACGGAGGTATAACAGAGGAGGAGACAATGGCGAATTTTGTAACGAAGTGTAGGGAGAAAAGAATCAAAACTCTCAAACATTTAGAGTTAAGAAGAGAGAAATTCCCACATTTTGTTAGAAATTAGTGTACTGACATGGTATTAGAATCCAAATTTAATGTATTTTCATAGTAAACCAAAGTAGAGAAAAGAAAAGCTAATTAAAAATAGCCAAGATATTAAAAAAAAAAAAGTAAAAGTAAAAGCGAAATGAATCAGGGCGATGGTGAGATCTTCCTTCCCTCCAGGAGAGACCTTTGCAAACTCAGGGTATCACAGGGACCTTTGGCAGCCTCGGAACCAAAGGCGCGCGGGCCGCAGTTGCGGGCGGAGGACGGCCCAGTTGGTCCGTCCGTGCCAGGTTCCCCTATGTTTTGGACTGACAAGAGCGGGAAATTTCAGGCACACCGGCAACACAGTAGTTGTCTCTGGCCCCGGTCAGAGGTCTACAGAGAAGCCTTCGCCCGTGAGGTGAGGAGAAGCAGCGGAAGCCGCAGTCCGAGGCAGCGGAGGCGCCGGGTCGCCGGGCGAGGAAACGCGCCCCTCCCCCACCCCGCGCGAGGCTGGGTCTCGCCCGAGTCTGAAGCTAGGGAGCAGGGCCGCTTCTTCCCTTTCACTGTCTCTGCCTCGGGGCCCGCCTGGCTTGTAAGCGTCAAGTTTGCAAATGGGATTTCCATAAGGCCGTCTTAGCCTCATGGGAGAGCCGGGCTGCCCCGTCTGCACGTTCCTAAAAGCACAACAGCTGAGGGTGGTGGGCTCCACGCTCACACCCAACTGCGCTGGGAGCTGAAGGTTGACAGACTCGCACAGGCTGCCACCGGCCTGCTTCCCTGCTTCCCGGCTCCCGGCAGAGCAAAGGCAGGGTGACCCCAAGGCAGGGTGACCCCGAGTCAGGGACAGCGGCTGACCTAGGAGCCTGTGAGGACTCTGGGTAGGGGATGGCTCACAAAAGAGAGAGAAGGTGGAGGAGAAACGAGCAAAGACGAAAATGAACCATTCCTACTCCTATGTGGCCTATTTAGTGGTCCCTTGGTTCACAAGAAAATCTTTAGGCCTTGTGCCTTAAGTAAGTTGAATAAATACATAGAAAATGGGTACAGTAGAAGAGTGAAAAGCTGATGGTAATGTTTTTTGGTGCCTACATTACTCCTTGCTTTTCCTCCTGTAGTTCTGATTTCTGTGTTGTAATTGGTGCCTTATAAAAATTGTCAAAATATAGACATAAGGTGTAGATTGTTTAGATATTCTAGATTCTGTTGTACAAGGCTGTACATCGACCGCCCACTTTTGCCTCCTTTATAGCATACTATTATTTTTGAGTGGAGTAAGGCTAGGCCTTGGAATGTATTTCCTTTTTAAAAAATTGAATCAGATTATCAGAGAACACATGTCCATAGTCAACTTACTTAAAGTTGTTAAATTACATGAATTCGTAAAATAGTTACACTGGGTTATGTTTATAGCATGGAGAGGAGATTGCATGTTCTGGGAATAGAACTGTGTGACTTTTGGCAGATTATTTAATATTTCCATTTTCTTTTTTTCTAAAATGGAATAATACCTATCTACAAAAGTAAAGGTAAGGATTGAATTAGTAAGGGCATGTATTTTGCTAAGAGTAATAAGTAGTTAGTGCTAAATTAGGTTTAGACACTATTTTGACAACTATTACTAAGTTATGAGGTAGTTGGATTTGTATTACTTAAGCTTTCTGGAAAGCCCAAGGCATACTTAACAATTTGTCATTGTTTAATATCCAGAAGTTTACTTAAAAGCTCTCATTTTTCGTCTACTTTTTTTTTTGCCAAATTTTTTTCTGTATCCTGATAGCACATAATTCATTATATTAATATCTTTAGTAAAGTTGACATCGTCAAGGTGATAGCTTATTGAAGTTATATTTACCTAATATGTATTCATATTCCATTTTATTTTGGATAATATGTATGATTACCTTTTTATTTTTTCTTGAAAAATAAATGAAGACATTTGACTTGAATGTATTCTTTGAAGTATTTTGAGAACATATGGTTTTTGGTAGGGTTAGTCAGGTGAAATTTCCTAAAGTGAGTACTAATAAGAATGTGTATTCTGTGGGCTCAGGAATTTATCCATACACCCTCCCCCCGCCCCCAGGCAAACCTTATTAGGCACCTAGGATACATCTAATTTTGTGGATACAAAGATATGAGTATTAACTTAAAATCCATGAAGGAAAAAAAAAAACAGTGTTAACTAAGTATTGCAATCATATTAAAAACTGCTTCAAAACAGTTGGATAAAATCCATATAATGTTTTCAAAAGATTTTCGTTAAGTATTTCATAAATAACTTTCGCCCCTCTGAATTTGAAAGAATTATAACTTACAAAAATAAAGCCAGTCAGTATGAGAAGTGAAAAAAGTGTATCAGTTGTTTCCTTGCTTTTGAGTACTGGAGCAGACAGGTGGTGGCTTTGAGGTAGAGTGTGTGGTAAGGATGCGTGGACTCTGGCTTTACTTCCGAGCACTTCCCACAGCATCTGAACAAATGAACAAAAAGGTCAACATGGAACGCCAAAGTGTGTTCTGATAAGTGTGTATACAATTACTAACAGATAGACTTTGTTAATATGTTTCCTCAGAGACTAACCATGATAGACCCACAAGGTTTGCAGAGGGGGACCATCTTCCTTTCTTTTTAGATTTTCATGTCTAGTCTTCTCCTAGGAATCTCTTATACAAATATGAGAATTTTGTATTATGAGAAAAACAGAAAAGCTAGAAATAAAAGGCCATCTGACCATAATCTAGGATATTTGTCATTCTTTTAATCTTCTGGATAGTTTTTGAAATAAATTATTTGAACCCATTGAACCTATTCTTTAGAATTAAAGTTCCAAAATATGTTTTTCAGACAATGATAACCAAATAACTAGTTTTCTTCTTCCTAAACATTAGTGGTTCTAGACCTTCTTAGACCACAATAAAATTATATTTAAGTTACGTGTCTGAATTCACTCAGGCTTCTCATTTCATATATGGAGCTGAGTCATCTTCACTTGTTCAGATCGTGAGTCACATTTTTTGATCTATTAAACATTTCATATGAATATGCTTTCTCCAAAGTATGCTAACACTTAAAAATATACAACAATTATTGTGTTTAAAATTTCTTTTCTAGATTTGTCGACCTACAGAATGCTTCGAAACTCGTATTTTTGTAGACTTATATGTAAGGAGTGTTTTTCCTCCTGGTTGGAACCTGGCGTACTTAATTTAGATGTCTGGCAAAAACAATTACATGCGACAGCAGGAAGACATAATGAATACAAAACCCAAGAGCAAGCAGGTCAAAAGGGAGTCCGGGACTTGTGCACATCTCAAAATAGACATTCTGTGGCTAAGTTGCACATTCCAGTAATGGTGGATGAAGTCCTTCATTGTTTGTCACCACAGAAGGGGCAGGTGAGTGTGTTTGTTTTTATTTTTTAACATGTTGAAATGCAATTATCTTTTAATATTCACTATTTTAAAGAATGCAGTCCAGAGTCACTAGTATATTCACGAAGTTTTACTGTTATAACTCTGGTTTCTAATTCAGGAACATTTTCCTCTCCCTATTAGGAAACCTCATAATCCATTTACATTCAATCCACAGTAAGTTAATTTCCTCAGCCCCTGGCAACCACTTACCTACTTTCTATCTTCATGGATTTTCCTAGTCCGTAAATTTTACATAGGTTCATGTAATAATAGAGCACTTTGTGTTTGCTTCTCTTACTCAGTGTATTTTTAAGATTTGTCCATGTTGTAGGATAAAGTTTACTTTGCTCCTTTTTTCTCAGTGGTGCTGGCGATTAAACCTAGGGTACTCTGCATGCGAGGTCAGTGTGTTCCGATGAGCCACACCCAGCCTGACTGTGTTCTTTTTTATGGCTGAGTCAGTCCGTCTTGGACGTTCCCCATCTTGTTTATCCATTTATTGGTTGATGAGCATTGATATTGTTTCCCTTTTTAGCTGTTACCAGTTGGCTATTAGGGACATGTGTGGCTGAGTTTTTATGTGCACACGTTTCAGTTCTTTGTTGAAAGTACCTGAGAGTTGCCAGCATCCTGCCTCTTAGGCTTTGGGGCTGTGATGAAGTCTGACAGGTTACTGGAGCAAAAGCAACACGGCAGTCGTGGAGCAGACAAGCTGGGTCCCTAACAGATGGGAAAATATGTAGCTCGCACCGTGTGGAGGCGGTTCAGGGACCGTGAGAGCGAGTTCGCCTCACTTCGTTCAGCATGGTGCCCACCTGAACACTGTTGAATCATCATTTCTGAAGTAAACGTGATTGAAGTCATGGAAAATGTTAAGTGCTTATAAAGGAGCGCTAATCTGTGAGTGCTGTTTGTGTATATGTGCCGGGGGTGGGGGGGGGTGCGGAGAGAGCGTGAGGGAGACCGAGGAGGGGAGGATTGGCTTTCGCCATGTGGAACCCCGGGAAGAGGAGCTGCAGTTGAGCCCAAAAGTAGTCGGTCTCCTGCATGCTCCAGCAAGCCTCATTTCTGTTGCATGAAGGCTTCTTGCTAATTGGGTGAGGCCTGTGTGTGGAAGGACTCTGCCCCACCAGAGGCCACCCGTGTAAACACTGCTGTCACTCCAACATCACCTGCGTGAAAGTATCCAGATATTTGACCAGATTTTTGGTGACTGTAACCCAACCATGCTAATACATGAAATTAAGTATCACATCTATATAGTACTGCTAGCAGAATTAAATAAGGTCTTTTTCATGAAAAGCCCTTGTACACACACACACACACACACACACACACACACACATAGCATGCAAAATTTTTTTCCCTGAGACTTCAGGTTGGACCAGGCAGTTTCCCTGAACTGAGTTCCAAGCTGTATGCATAAGAGAAGAGATACCATATGAACTTGGTGTTGTTCATATACAAGACATCAATCATACAAGTGGGTTTCCTTCATTGTAAAATTGTTTACCTTTGCTCAGACAGTATTTACATAGCAAAATAATTCCAGCATTCTTGTGAGTTAAGCCTATAGCTCAATGCTGTCACATTGTAGGGACTCTAAAATAAATATACATAAAATGTGAACTAAATAATTAAATGAGGTAAGGCTTTGTGTTGGGTACCACTTATTTACCTTAAATCTCTTCATATTCCTTAAGATTAATAGTGCAAAGATAGCAATGGATTTTTAAAAATATGTCTTAATATATAAAGTATATTTTGTGCACACACATGCATACTTACATAATGCATGTCCGAGCTAAGTGATATCTGTGGCTTGCATTTGACTTCTTGAACCTCAAAAACCGAAGAATCGGTATTAATTTACTGAACCCTAGCAGGAAAACCAAATATTTATTTTGTACTAACTCACTGAATATAAAAACAAACGAAAAGATACCCCACTAAGTTCCTGGTAAATTTGTAGCACATCTGTCTTTTTTCTGAAACCAAATGTAATAAGCTGAGATGATTCTTCGACTTGACCTACTTGCCTGCCATTTCATCCCATCCAAATTCCTGAGAAGGTAATGTTGGTTTATTTTTGACGTTTCCATTGGTCTCATCTGGGTTGGGTTTACCAGTAACTTTTTATAGAAAGTTTAATTTTATGAATGTTATTTCTGAAAACTTTCATGTGAGGTACATGGAGAGACGATGTTATCCTTCTTTCTCTGGCTGTCTGGCAGACAGCTTTATTCACTATGCCCTTAATCTTCAAGTAATAAAGAACTGGTGACAGCCCTTGGACAGGAAAGGTCTTTTTTCCACCCTGAATCCATTATTTGCTTCTCTTCTTCCTGAGCCTTTTCCCCAAATCATTTTCCTTTGCAAACGATGAGTCATACATTCACAATATCAGTCACCCACTTAATTACTGTTTTCTACAACACCTTCTGGAGAATTTACCGATGAAACATCTGATCACAAGGGGAACCTCACAAAGTTTCTCGCCACACCCTTAGGTGACGTCTAGGGCGTTGTATAATTATCTTTATTTTTTAATATTAAAAGGTATTGATTTAAAGAAAATGCTGCATTTTGGAAACTCTTAAAAATCACAACTAGTTTACTACTATATAATGATGTTAAATTAGTTTTACAGATATATTTATAAGCATTACTGGTTTGACTTATCTGGAAGAGATATCCCCTTATTTTCTGCTCCTTTGTTAGGTACAGAAGCAACTATCACTGTTTCTCCATACTTAGTTTTTATTTTACAGCATGGGAAATGTTTTGTAAGAATCACATATACATGTGATTTAGAGACATATTCTTGCTCTTGAAATGTTTCACTGTAGGCCACATTATCAACTTTTCATTTCTGGAGAAAACACATAGTTTATAGTCATTGTAGTGGGGAGGGAATAGTACACTTGGGATTCTGTGACCAGTAGTTGTGCTGATTCCATTTGGCATCTCACGGCTTCCATGAGTGCTAAGTTAAAAGCAAGATGCTGTTTGTGAACAGAGGCTTTACTAATAACAGTGTAGTTTTGGCCCATTGTCTTGTCATGGCCATGTCTGATTCCTCATGTGATTACCATGTGGACCGGTGAGTTCATGTAGGGCAGCTGCTCTGAATGAACGTGTTGCAAGTGCTAAGTGCTCAATAAATTGATCACGGAGAAAAGAAGATGAGGGCTGGCAGCTACATGAGAGATAAAGTCACAGAGGAAAATGCCAGGAGTTGGCAAAGGTGGAGCCACAGTGTGTGGAGCTTGAACAGTGCTCCGTTCTCTATGGAGTGGCCACCACTGCTATGCTTGCCAGTCATTAGCACTGCTGGACTTCCCAGCCTCCCAGGGCCACATTCCTGGAGCCTTGTGTATTTCTCCTTCATTTTTCTTACATATTTTTTTTTCTTTTATTTTTTCAGACAGGATCTTGTTTTTGTAGTTCAGGCTGGCCCTGAACTCATTATGGCGAGCCTCAAACTCACAGAAGTCCTCCTGCCTCTGCTTCCCAAGTGCTGGGATTACAGGTGTGAGCTATCGTGCCTGGCATTGTGGTGTGTGGCACTGATTATTGATGGGTGTGAGTCACCATGCCCAGACTGTGGTATGTGGTTACCTGGGATGGAACTCCAGATTTTGCATATGCAAGGCAGACTCTGGAACCACTGAGCTAAATCCTTGGCCCTGTACTTACAAACATTTTAAACTGTAACTTTTCTGAGAATATTCATTCTGTGGATGTCTCTCTCAATGGCCTGCTTTGTAGGAAGCTGCTGAAAATGTTTGTCTTATTGACCATCATACAACCAGTGCTTACCAGAGCTCTGCTATGTGATGGTTTTACAGTGACTTTTTAGTTCAACAAATAAATATGAAATAAACCAGAGGGTAAATGTGAGGCACAATGAAATGAATGTCCCTTGGCTGTTGTGGTTTTTTCCTCATTTAAATAACTCCAGCCTCTCTGTGACAGGTGTGGCAGGTGTGGAGGCCTTGTCAGTGATGAAATAAATGGGGGCCATAAACTGAGCTGATAGCTAAGTTGATGCAAGATAGATTTATCATGACAACTAGGCTCAGGTTGCAATGTTTAATGGATAAATATTCTATTTTAAATCCTGGCATTTATTATAGATTTCTTTAATATTACTAGTTTGCTGCAGTTGTCATTGTACCAGCATTGGTAAATTTTTTCTTTTAAAATTTTTTTAGTTATTACTTTTTGTGGGGCTGGTGATTGAACATAAAACCTTATGCACGTTAGACAGGTTTTATACCACTGAGTTGTACTTCCTGCCCTGTAATTTTCCTTATAAAAACTGCAGTATACTCTGTATAATGGAGCTGTTTTAACATCAATAGCAGTATTTTACCTGAAAAATCTTTATAATCTTTAATGCAGAGTAAACATCAAAGAGAAATTGCTAGAGATATGTTTTCTATCTTTAATATTGATCACTGATGACCATGAGGAGTCTATTTTTCTTGAGACCAAATTTTCAAAGAGTTAGGAACTTTGCCAAGGGATAAGAATAGCAGCATAGCAAACAGGTGATTGAATCCTTTAGAATATACCAATAAACTCAATAAGTGGAAAAAATAAAAAAGATTTCAGATGGAATGGGTGCCATGGTGTAGCGTTGCTGTTCTCCTGTTTCTTCAAATAGAAGTTTCTTTGAGAAAACATTTCACATTGCATTCTCTCTTTGAAGAATGTTTCTGTCTTAAAACATCATGTAGCACATTAAATGGCCTTTGTATTAAAATGCCTTCTGGAGTGTGATATTTCCAATGTAGTGCTGGTAAATGTTTAACACTTGGCTCTGAAAGTGGAGCTTGGCTGTGAATTAAAAAAAAAAAGAAAAAGCCCCTGGCTTGTATGTTGGCCACTTGTGTGTTGCCTACAGTCTTCCCTTTACCCACTGGGGGCAGCCAGCTGGAGGCCGTTGACCACAGGTTTGGGCTGTGCTTGCTTCTTCTCTTTTATTTCGACTTTCAACACAGGCTTCTGTGCCCTAGCTTTTACTTGTGACCTATTGCCCTGAAAACAACTTGTTTCATATTTTAAAATCCAAATCTGTAATTTTAATCTTCCTCAAGTGTTTGAAAAGTTAGCTGGGCCAGAGATTTGGCTTAGAAGTTCAGGCGCCTACCTTGCAAGCTCAAGGTCCCAAGTTCGATCCTTGGTACCGGAATTTAAAAAATAGCCTCTGTCCACTCTCTTCCACCCAGAACCTTGTCCTTGTTAAAACTGTGGTGTGCTTTACACTGTCTTATACCTTTTCCTTTTTGCCATTAGACTGGAAGCTCATTCAGAAGAGGCATAGTGCTTCTGTCCTTTTTTGTATGTTACTGAGCATTGAGCTCAGGGCCTTACACATGTGAGTAAAACACTCTGTCACTGAGCAACATCCTCATCCCTGCCATTTATTTTATTTTCAGACGATCTAGGTAAAGTTAGCTGGTGTTCAACTTATCATCCTCCTGTCTCAGCTTCCAGGGCAGACGGGATTAGACATATTTTGCTGCACCTGGTACTTAATTGTGTTCCTAGCACCAGTAGGTTACTGATTTGTAGTGGGAGGATGATGCATGTTTACCTGGACTGTAATTATACCAGTGACATGTCATGTTATGAACTGGTTGAATTAACTGGCTTTCTTACTGCTCCACTGGACCTGAGGAGAACACTATCTTTGGGCCCGAGACTCCACAGTAGTTGCTTGTCATACATATTTAATAAATGTGGGAGGAAGCCCTTTGTTCTTTTAATAAATATTAAAAAGTTGACAACACATATTGACTGGAGCCAGCGCTTCGGTCTGCAATGGAGCACTTCCTGCACCGGGCACAGGGTTCCGGGCTCAGTGTCAGTGCCTGGTATAGCATCATCACCGAACTCTGAGGTTGGTGGTCCTGTGGACAACACGGCTTGAGAATAACCATCTCTTTGGCACATGAAAGATTTTTAAAGAAAGCTTCTGAAAGAAACTCTTCTTTTCACATTACTTTGTAGATCTGAGAAATTAATGATTGTTATAAAGAATGACATTATTATGAATAATGACAACATTGAAGAAAAAATGAATTGTTTTATTAATTTTCTTTTGCAGGTTTTATATTTATCACATACTTTGTCTATGAGTATTTCTGAAGAATATCGTTAACATATGTTTAAAAATCCCATTTGTATTGGATTTCATGATTAGTTTTGTGCTTAGTGTATGTGAATTATTATTAGTGATGTATTTGTCATCTGTTATGTGGACTGTTGTTACCATTTATTGGGAACCTACACTGCCCAGTGATGTGGTAAACATTTTGTATGGTGTATTAAAATCTTTTAGGGAGTAAACATAGTTATACAACAATTAAATATTGAACTCTCATATGTGATTATTAAAACATAATTTTTATGATATTTTGCTTACAAAGATTATACTTTATCAATCTAAACTACATACTAGTTAGTCCCATGTTACACAAAGTATCAAGTTTAGAATTTCTAATTTTGGAATGTTGTAGAGCTTGCTGATGAGCATGTATGTTGGTATTAATTTAAAGTGCTTGTTCATATCATGTAATAAGATATGTAAAAGCTGATGCAGAACTTTCTTTTTGATTATCTTTTCAAATTTAATTGATTTATATAAAAAAAAAAAAGAAGGCCTTTTAGGTAAAGGAGGTACTCAGTCATGGCCAAAGTGTTAGTCTCTTTAATAATTCTTTAATCAAAATAGAATTTACACAAAATTCACACTCTCATAGGTATAGAGTTTTGGATAATTCTATTTAATGTAAACAAAAGTGAATCCCTTTGGATTTTTGAGACTGTTTTCATTAGGTAGTTCTGGCTGGCCTTGAGCCCTTTATATAGTTTAGGCAGTGATTTTTCTTCCTCAGGCTCTCAAATGCTGGGATTACAAGCATCCCTAGCCCTAGGCTTGTCAGCATATGATAAAGTCCTTAAGTCTATGGATGTTGAGACTCCTAGATACAGGGAAAATGTAAATGAGCAGGGTGAGGCAGTGACTTCTAAGCCTAACACCAAAGGCGTGGCTCATAGGCGAAAGCACGGAAAAGCTAGGCTTCATTAAAACTCAAGATCTGTGCTCAATGAAGGATCTGCATCCAGAAAATGAAAAGGAAAGCCAGAGTCAGGGAGAAAAAAGGTTTGTAGGAGAGACGGGACTGTTCCTTAAGTCACACAAAAACGTCTCGTAAAGCTCAACAGTAAAAATGTAGCACAATTAAAAATAAAATGGGCCGAAGACCTAGGTAGGCCTTAGAAGGGATTCACAGAGGGCAATATGCCTTTGAGAAGACATGTCTGTCATGATTAAAACAGTGCCCAGATCTTCTGTAGGCTGAAGTCAGACAGTGCCAGCAGCACGCCCCTTGATGGCTGGGTGCAGGATCTACCACCACTTCTGGGATAGAGTGTACAGTCCCACAGTCAGTCGTCTGCACATCTTCCCAAAGGAATTGGAAACATGATTCCTCAAAATCTGCACACATTGCTATGTCTAAAGCAACTTCATTCATCATCATCAAAAGTTGGAAGAAACCCACACGTTCTTCAGTACACGATCGAATAAAGTGCTACTGCTAGACCGTGAAGTGTCAGTGAATGTTAAAAAGAAGGGCGCTCTGAAGCAATGGAGAAAAGTAGAGGCAACGAAGTGCCTATTACTAAGCGATCGAAGCTACCAGAAAAGGGCCCACGGTGTAGGTTCCAACCACATGACATACAGGAAAGGTCAAAAACACGGAGAAGATCAGTGGCTGCCGGGGTCCCAGGGAGGAGCATCACCAGAGCACAGGGAAGACTTGGGTTAGCGAGCCTGCTTCCTATGACACTCGAGGTGGGTATCTGTCGTTACACCTCTGCCCAAGCCTATGAGGTACGGTTCGCCACCGGGAGGTTTGGGGTAACAGTGATGTGCCCGTGTAAGTGCTCAGATGGCCCACTGTGGTGGGGGAGGATGCTGCCTTTGAAAAATATTTCTTTATGCATTGGCAGCACATAATCATGGGGAAATGGTGCATGGACATCACGGATTAACTTTTTTCATCTGGAGGGAGACTGCCTTATAGTGGCAGAGAATTTGTGGTTAATCTCTGTTCCTTTCAATTTTCCTGTGAACACAGAATTGCTCTAAAGAATGAAATGTTTTAAAAAGAAATCATCGATCCAGTGAGCATCAAAAATAAATGTATCTCCATGGTTGAGAAAAATGATACTCATCCATGTTTAGAAGTCACATATATGTACTGAATTTTCAGTTTTTTAAGACCCAGGCCCAGAGAAAGCAGAAGCTCCTCCTATATGGGAAGCCAGGCGAGGAAGGACAGCGAAGGGGGGTGTTGCGGTTCCCAGAGCACATTGCTGTGAGTCATCCTGCGGATGGCTGCTCTCTATTTAGGTCAGCATTAGTCCCTGATCAATAGTCTAATCATAGCCCCTGCAAGAGCTGGGCCTACTGGCTGTTTCCCATTGTTCTTCTAAGTCCCATATTGTTTTTGTGAAGAGTAGTAGGAAGTGTACCTTGACCTTTCGAGTTCTCATAACATTTTATTTCACTCTGTGCTGCCTTCTTCTCATATAACAAACTACTGAGCTGTAAGTAACATACTTGAAATGTTACTTTGTAATAAACCAAGTTGCAAAGGCCTATGGTGACTCATATGGCTCTGTACACTCTGTGTATGTGTGTGTGTGTGTATGTGTGTGTGTGTATGTGTGTTTGTAATTTTCTTTTTTTCTTTGGATACCAATGGCTATCTTATTTGGGTGAAACTAATATCAAATATTTACCAAGAGGTACTATGGATTTAAAGATTTTATTTTTTTTGATGAATGTTGTTTTAGAAAATACACACTTTTATCTGTCTTTTCATAGACCATGTACTTTTTAATCTTCAATATTTGAGATGTTTTTGTATCATATAATGTACTAATGTAGGGACTTACTTTATCCTGGTCCTATTTATTCTCCTTGTCACATACAATGTTTTTCTGTTTTTATAATTAAATTCCTATTAAATTTGAATCCTTTTTGTATCTATTTTTCTTGTGAAAACACAAAATAATTAATTGTGGATATTTAATATATTCATAAAGATGGAGAATTTTCTACTTGAGGCCAGTGTATCCTGGGAGAATATTTTAAATAATAACATGGACTTATATAAAATTTTGCTATTGAATGTGAATTTATTGTTGAAAACACTTTGGCATCCTGTTTGCTGTGCTTTTGATTAATACTAATTTCAGTAGTATTCTGTACAAAGTGTTGTGTTATACGTAGAAGTAAGGATAGATAGTGTCCCTGGCACTTCTGTCCTACAGTACCCGGGTAGTGACTGAAGTTCACTGGACTCGAAGGGTTCCAGCTCCTCCTCAGATGCACTGTGTGCTTTTCCTGCCTGGATTCCTTCCTGGGTGCTGACGGTCAGCTCCATATCAGTCTCCTGATCACCTCGGCAGCAATGTGACCTTGTGACTCTAGCAAGCAGATCGCTGGCCTCCTGTGCCCGCTAGAACGTACGGTTCAGGTCCTCTGAGCGCTGTGTCCACGCTGCCTTTCCCGCCTGCTGCGGAAGGATCCAGGCATCTCATTGGCCAGCTCCCTGGACTCCACGGAGCTTCGTCCCAGGTGATCTCATTGTCACAAGGAAACCTTGCATTTTTAATAGCAGAGTGGACGAGAAGCTGCTCTAACAAAGGCATGAGATAAACCGAGGAGGGCCATTCAGTTACTGGGGCTTAGAGTGGAGATGTGGGGGCATCAAGAGGAGAAAATGTAAAGAAGATAATCTGAAGGAAACGAACATGATACATTTCTGTCTTCTTTATTTTATGTTTTCTTCAGGACTTAGCTACCCTACGTCTCTTCTTGGTGGCGATTTTAGTCTTACTCTGTAGCAGAAATAATGAAACCATTATAGCTTAGTCTCCTTCCCAGCTCCCGTTTTTAACGGGCATAATGAAAATATTGTAATAAAAGCACAGAAACTTGGATGTATAAAACCCATACTTGTCATTTAGAATATTCCTATTGATTATTAAATTTTAATTTTGAATTTTATTATATTAAAGGGGAATTAACAAAAGATATGCAAATAAAGTATTGAATTTTTAATATTTATTGAGTATTTATAAAACATCAAGATTTTTCAATATCAACTATTTTATGGTGTACAGTCTAAAAAATAACAGGAATAAATTCCTGTATGAAGTACAATGAAAATGCCAGTAGCACTACAAAAAAAAAAAATCTTCAGTTATCACATCCAAGGGAATCTTCACATACAATAACAGCGTGTTCCATACACACGTACTATTTACACTGACAGCACATTTTTTTTTTTTTACTTTCCTTACCTTTTTGTAGAGCATACTTGATATCTACTCGGTCTTGATGTTTTGTCCAGTGGTTTTAATTATATTATAGAATGTGTAGTTAAATTGACATAAAACATCAATAAAATAAAGTATTAAATTATTAGTATGTATTGTGCATTTAGAATAAACATCAACATGTTCACATCAATTGTGTATTTGCTTACAAAACCTAATACATAACATTATAAATAAATTACTATATGAACAACAGTGAAAACAGTAGAACTCTACTGTAATCTTTGCTTCAACTGTCACACCCAAGGCAGTCTTTATACACAACAACTGCATGTTCCATGCATGCAGCTCACACTGACGGCACATGTGCTTAGCTTTCCTTACCTATGTGGCAGGCCATCCTTGTTACCTCGCTTCTCTTCTTGTGTTGTCAGGAGCTTCTTACTACATTGTACAGCCTGCAGTACAGTGAAATAAGATATTAATACATAAAATATCAAGTATATAATGAAGCTTAGGACAGACACCAGCATTTTCACGTCAGCTCTGTGCTTGCTTACAAAATCTAAAAGATGACATACAAACTTATGTGAACTACAATGTAAACACAGACAGAATCTGTCACAAATTATCTTAGCTTCAACTGTCACACCCAAGGCAGTCTTCACACATAACAACTACGTGCTTCATGTGCAAGTATGCAAGTACCGCTTACAGTGATAGCACGTGTTTTTTTCTGTTACCCGTTTTTGTATGACACAGGTGACATTGTTTTGGTTTTCCTATTCTCATAGTAGGTCTTTGTGATGCTGCACCTGTCTGCTCACCAGTGTGTTCCACAATTTTTCCTTTTTTTCCCAATTTTTCCACAATGTTCCTTCTGCAGAAACATTTTTTTTCTGCTAAAAGTAATCTCTTTGAGTTCTGGTCCCAATCCTCTATGAAAATTTCTTCGTGATATTTTGCACTTGTTACTTTCTTTACCTATTAAATTTTTATCTCTTAAACTTTTATGCCGCACATGTTTAGGGTTGAGTAAAAGACAACCATTGGCTAGCACTTTGTGTTTTGAGTGATGTCATAGTTGCTTCATAAACTCATCAAGAACATCATCTCTGCATTTGGTTTTGTTGTACAAAGTTTCCATTTCAGGCTTCTGTTTTGTCAAAGTTTCCCTGTCAATATTTCCATCATGGCGCAGTGCTGACATCAACATTACCAGTTTGATTTTCTTTTTTTTTTTTTCTTTTCTGGTATTGGGGTTCAAACTCAGCACCTTGTACTTGCCAGGCAGGCACAGTGCCACTAAGCTACATCCTTAAGTCCTGTTTGTTTTTCTTTGCCATGTATGAGGCTAATGTAAATCTTACTAAAATCCAAAGGTTGTACTGTACAGTACTCTGTTTTGAAATTTGCAACATTTCACTTGGAATTTCTGCTTTGTTTCTGTGTTCAGTTTCTACACTGGTCAACTTGTTCACTTTTAGCAAATGTAACATTGGAAACTGGTAAACCAGTTATTGAATGTCACATTCTGATTAGTTTAGGAGATGGGGACAACAAGTCTGTTCATGCCATTCCGTTTATTACTATATGAATGATCCAGAGGCTGAGTTCTAGGGCAAATTTCTAAATTGAAAGTAAAGTCTTCAGATCCATACAAGCATATTTAGGCCATATATGGACTCATCACTTCTCCCTACATCCTTTACATAATGATATATTAATTTTTCCATCAGTATGAATTATTATCACCAAGATGGTCTCTTCTTTGTTCATATTATGTGAAACCAAGATATTTTGAGTAGGAAGCCTTTTTTTCCCCCTGCAATTTAATATGACCAAATGTGTGTTCAGGGTGTGGCTCAGTGGGAGAGCATATACTCAGCATTTGGGAGACCCTTTGTGCAATCCAGAGCCACAAAGATATGCACAAATAAAATCAGCAAAATAGTAAACACTTTCACGTGTCATTATGACCAGCTTCTCTTATAGGAGAGTTAAAGGCAGGCTAATTGTTCTCAGAAGGGAAAGTAGAGGTGATGATGAAAAAAAAATGTGCTATAATGTTTCATATTGGTGTATTTATTTCAGTAACTGTTAGAAGTAGAAACTAGATAGCTGTTTCTAAAACCTTCCTCGGGGAACCATCAACTTAAAGATACAATTGGTGGCATATGTTGTGGTTTGCATATATCCCCCTGAAGTTCCTGTGTTGAACACTTAATTCTCAAATTCATATGTTAATGGTATTTGTAGGTTGGGCCTTTGGGAGGTTGTTGGGATCAGAGAAAATCATGATGATGGCATCAGTGGCTTCCTAAGAAGAGACAGACAGGGAAATTGTGGTGGTGCATGCCTGTAATCTCAGCTACTGGGGAAGCTGAGGCAGGAGAATTGAATGTTTGAGGCCAGCCCGGCAGTTTAGTGGGATCCTGTCTCAAGTAAAGTTGGATAGACAGATTCATAAATAGATGGATAAATACATGTAGCTCACCAGGCAAGTGAGTGAGACCTTGTGTCAAAGGAAGAGGGAAGAAAGGGAAGAAAGATGCAGGGAAGCTAGAAGTGTAGCTCAGTATCCCTGGGTGCAGTCTGCTAGGGCAGAAGTGGTGCCCACCTAGCCCGCCTGCTTTTCCTCACCGTGTGAGCGCCGCACTGTGATGATGCAGGAGAAAGTCCTCACCGTGTGCTAGAAGACAGCAGTGTCATGCTCTTGGGACTTCCTGGCCTCTGGAAGTGTGGCCCAAATAAACTGCTCTTTTATAAATTACCTGGTGTCTGTTGTTATAGCAACAGAAAAGAATAAGACATCATATAAACAAGTATTTTAAGACAAGTATTTTATTTTAAGTAGATATTAACAGTCTTTGAGATACTTACGTTGAAGACATAATGAAGTCTACTTGCGGTGCTCCTGCCTTCTGCATTCAGGAGCAACAAATGACTTTAGTATCCAGTTCTCCGTTTCCTGTGAGATTTCTGAGTAGACTGATACCATTCTGGTTACTGCTGTTACTATCTCTGAACCAGATAAAGGAAAACAAATACCATCCAAAATTTTGGCTAGTTTTTGGTGTATGCTGTGTTGAATTTTTGAACTTGTTCGCTGATTTGAGACATTTGCTTTTATAAATATATATGGAATAGATTTACACAACAGTGTTTTAAGTCTGGGACATCCTTTGCTGCGTCTCTGTGAAGGAAATTAAATAAATGAGAAAACACATTTTAATGCATGTGTTTGATTTAAATTAAATCATTGCATATCATAGATACCGCTTTAGGTACTGTAGTCACTTTTTCTACCTTCTGCTGTAACTTCTTATTTTGCCATGCTTTTTACAAAACATCTTCTCATCTCTAATCTTTCTCAAGTATAATTTTAGTTACTTGAGAGAACATGCTACTAAATTAAACATTTCTGTATGCTGGACATTGAACTGAGGGCCTAAGCACTCACATTTCCAGCCATTTTTTAGTTTTAATTCTGAGACAGGCTGTCAATCATCACGTTGCCCGTCTGCTCTTGACCTTGTGATTCTCTTGCCTCAGCTTGGGAAGGAGCTAGAAAATTAAACTTTTCTTGATTGACTTTAGGTGATAAGTTTGAGTACTTACTCTGTTTAATACAACAATGATAGTTAATTCTGATTTTCCCCTACCTTCATTCCCACCAAGCGGTGTATTTCTTTTCTTTTTTTTTTTTTTAAATTATCTTTATTGGTACATTAAATATACACATCATGATTGCACTCCATAATGGGGATTTGTACCAGTATAAGACACAACTTAATTCTCATTTTTTTCCCATAGCCCCACCCACCCTACCACCCCCCCATATATATAAAATTTGTTTCCTTACTGTATTTCTGAGGTCTTGTTTTGGGGTGGGAACGTTGTTCCTTCCACAGCAGGTGTGCGTCTGGCAGGATCGTCGTGCTGAGGCAGGCTGGGGGCTTGCTGAGAGGCAGCACGTTAGTCAGGAGGCCCGCAATATCCGCCTTACGCTCGCGGCTGGCTGCCCACCTTTGGCCTTTATTTGGACAGTGACTTTTCTGCAGTGCTGACCGGTCGCGCTGTCTGAGCTTTCCGCTTTGTCCCCAGGACTTCCTGTCCCCCGCTCCCGTTCGCTCTTGGTTCTCCTTAGCGTCCGTCTGTGACGCGCTGCGCTCCTCGGGCTCTTGCTTCTCCTCCCGTGTCCCCCTCCGCTCGCCTGCGCCCTCCGGCACCCCACGGCGCCCCACGGCGGCCCACGGCACTCCACGGCACCCCACGGCGGCCCTCGGCACCCCACGGCGGCCCACGGCGGCCCACGGCGGCCCACGGCACCCCACGGCGGCCCACGGCACCCCACGGCCCCCACGGCGCCCCAGGGCACCCCACGGCGAGCAGTGCGGCCTGCGGGCTTGGCCGGCGCGGTCCGTTTCTTTGCGCTGATTGCTCAGTGTCAAGGATAGTGTGCGGTGTGTAGAAGGCGCACTGTAAATGTTGAGAAAATCATTGCCGAATCCAGGAGTGGAAAGAAAGAGCCCTGTGCAGGACGCACGCGGAGGAGGAGTGAGCGAGGGTCGGCAGAGAAGTGGAAGGAGGGCAGCAACGCAAGGCTGGTAGTGAGCAGTCCCAGCAGTCTCGAGGTGGAAATGCGACTGTCTCGTCATTTCTCACTCAGTGTGTGTCGAGCCTTCTACACGCAACACTTGCGGTCAGGACAGTACGAAACAAAATGATGGCATGACTTTATTTTATTAACGACATGATTTCAGCCCCAAGGGGCTGATCAAGCAGTCACCGGAGAGAACGTGAGACAGTGAATGGCGCCGCGAGGCCTCGAGGATGTAGATTAAGTGACAGGGCCCAGAACAGCGCCGAGAGGAGGGCAGCGTGGGCGGAGGCCTGTGCTGCGAGGGACCACGGCCTGCGGAGGGGCTGTGACACCGCCACCCACAAGCCAGGAACTCGGAGGAGGTGGTCGTGAGAGATGGGGCTGCGGAGAGGCGGGGTCCAGCCTCAGAGGTCCTCAGACTCCCCTGTGAAAAGGGCACTCCGTTACTGAGGACTGATTGGTACCTTATCGCTACAAAGACGAGGAGCAGGGAAAGTTTCTGATTGCAGAGGAACGGACAGATGGGAGAGAGATGTAGGAAGGAAAAGCGCAAGGCAGAACTGCCGTTTAGCAGACATCCTCCCTTGGCGTTGCTCTTAGCAGTTACCGCGGATGGGTCACTCAGGCAGCGGCACACCGGTGTCCCCGGGCCCGGAGGACTGCGGAGCCCAGGTTGAGGGGTCTCGCTGTGTCCCCGCGGGGGTGTGGGGGAGCATAAACCCTCGCCTTCTGTAGCAGCACATGGGAGCAGAGCTCCCGCATCTGATCTGTGGGAGGACATAGCGAGGCGCTGGCGAAGAGTCAGTGACTGAAGGACCAGAGCCCGGTGGATCTGAAGGACAGATGTCTAGGGGCTCACAGGCCCCCAAGTCCCAAGAGCGTGGTGCTGGCATCTTCTCCCGGGTGGGGAGGACTAAATTCCATCTTTATCTCATGCACTGGGACTCAGAGGAGCCTGCTTGCCGTGGAGTAAACCTTTCTCTACTGTTTACGTGTGTATCTCTGTCGAGGTAGAGTGCTTTAGGATCAAAATGAAAAAGCAGAGACTCTCTGGAGTCTCCTACAGGAGGTGAAGGGTATTGCAGTGAAAAGTAATGAGTTTGCTGAGTGATTAAATACATGGAGAGAGGGAAGGAAGTGGAGATGGGAAGCTCCACTGTTTGTAGGCAAAGAGCAGGAGAAGGAAAGTTTTTTATTGTTGGATTGAAATCTTTATTGGTACATTACATATACACATCATGATTGCACTCCACAATGGGGATTTGTACCAGTATATAACACAACTTTTCATTTTTTCCTATAGCCCTACCCACCCTACCACCCCCCTGTATACATAAAATTTGTCTCCTTTCTTTTTTGTTATAATCTCATTGTTTTTCCCTCTTCACCCTTTTTCACTTTGAGTATTTTCTATTTCACAAAATATAACATAAAATTCTACAACTTATTTACATCTTTATTTTCTCATACTAGAGAAAAGATGTGATACTTACCTATCTATGACCTTATTTATTTCGCTTATGAGGATATCCTCGAGGTATGTCCATTTAAGTAGAAATGATTCAAACTTATCATTTTTTATGGCGGAGTCATATTCCATTCTGTAGAACCACAGCTTTTTCATCCAGTCTCCAGTTAATGGACATTTGGATTGTTTCCAAGATTTAGCAATCACAAATTGAGCTGCTATAAACATGGGTGCACATATGTCACTCTGATATGAGTCTTTTAATTCTTGTGTGTATATACCTACCAGGGCAATGGCCGGGTCAAATGGGACCTCCAATCTTAGCTTTTTGAGGAATCTCCAAACTGATCTCCACAGGGGTTGTACGAGTCTACAGTCCCACCAACAGTGGAGAAGGGTTCCTTCTTCTCCGCAGCCTCACTAACATTTGTTGCTGGCTGATTCTGAAATGGCAGCCATTCTATGTGGAGTGAGATGAAATCTCAGTGTTGTGGGTACAGAGAATGTGAAGGACTGTGGAAGGCATGCTAACTGCTGGGAAGTTTCTCCCATGGGAGTTCAGGAGCTTTGCTGCTTTTCTTTCCCTACCCTCAGGTTTGGCCTGGAATCCTCAGAGTTGAAGCAGATTTGTGAGTAGGAAGAGGCAGGTAAGTGGCTGAGTTTGAGGAGAGGAGCCAAGCATCGGACAAGTCCATTAGCAGAAGGAGGAGCTAGAAGTAGGAACTAAGTGTGGATCTCGGATGCATTGTAGAGGTGATGCTTGAATTATTGATTGTGGATGTGATTGTTGAGGCAGAAAGAGAAAAAAAAATAACCCTCGGATAATACCAATACTGAATGTCAAAGCTGTATAAGAACTTCTGAGGCAGAAAAGAAAGGTTAGGAGAAGTTACTAGTTATGTAAGGAAAGTTGGAACATGAGTAGCTTCCCAGTATAATCTGCTTTACTTTGGGACTGTTGGTTTAAGACTTCATGGAAAACTTGTTTTCCGGCCCTATGAGCAGCTCAAAAAGAAGATTAAAATCATTTTTGGTACCTCCGGTACTTGGAGTATTTCCAAAATGTTTAGGATTAACTTTTGTCTGTTGTTATTAATCTTTCTTGAAGTTCTAAAATACTCACTTGTTGGGCCAATGATTGCATTACTATATTTCACCTAGAAATCCAATCTGTAGAGACATTTTTTGAAAGACAGTTTCCATTGCTATTATTTTACGTACAATTAGCATTGCTACTTTGATCCAGCTAAACTAATACTGTCATCACTAGCAAACTGCACAGATTTATTTATGCAAAAGCATACCATAGAAATTGCTCAGACAGTCCAAAGTCTGCCAACTTGTTAAATAGCAGGCTGCAATCTCTGGTCCATTATTAGAATTTTGCTGTATTTCTTTTAATGAGTCGAGAGCTTCATTGCCTTGGGTTAAGATTCAACCCGCTAGTTGATGTAGCCTTTCAAGGATGGTCTGTGTTCTGTTAGTTAAGTGACAAGGAAGACCCATGTGCATTGTGAGTGTGCTTTCTTAATTGTAACTTTTTTCTGTTTGACAAATTATAATACTCTTAACAGAGAAGAGGGCAGGGTCTTTCCATACAGCGCTTTGTGGGCGTTTTCCCAGAACAACTTTTCTAACCTCAGCAGGAAGATTGTTTCCATATTTCCATGGTAACAGTGTTGTGTAGATTGAGTAAAAAATATATATAGATTGAATAGAAAAGTAGGGCTAACTGCTCCATTTCTAGATGGATGTGTGTTGCTATTTACTAGTTACTGCTGCCGTTTGTTCCTCTGAGATTCGTGTGTTGGAAGCTCTTCACTGCCTTTCCTGTATCCTGGCGTCACTATGCAGTGAAAGTATGTTGAGTAGGCTGTGTGTTAAAATCTTTGGCTGCTATTTCAATTATCAATGGTCATAAATTCCATGCTATTTGTTCTCAAGATGTGTGGATGGGTGAATGTGTGTTCATGCACTTTTTCTTACTTTATGCTCAGGGAAAGCTTGACAGTCTACTCCTCCTATTACTTGTCATTGTTCTTGTGGAGCTTAGTAGGACAGCAGTTATATCAAGAGGTGTGGTGCATCTTCTTCATGATAATGGGAAGCTTTGAAAAGTTAAGGAGTGACCTGGTTAAATTTCTCTTTTTAATAGGGTACCTGGATGGATTTAAGGTAAGGAATCTAATATTTTTCTATTAAAGATACAAATATTTGCACCATATCAGTAATAGTAATTTGATAGCTGTGATGAATTAACGAAAAAGGGGAAAGCTTAGATGTGTGTGTGTGTGTGTGTGTGTGTGTATGTGTGTGTGTGTGTGTGTGTGAGAGAGAGAGTAACCAGTTCAGAGCGCTGCTGCATGATTCAAAGAATGGAGGCAGAGCAGGCATGGAGGGAGGTAGCAAATCGAAGCCTGTATTTGACAGACACCTAGGTTTTCCTGTCTAGGAGTCAGCTTCTTAGAATGCTGTGGAGCATGGAAAAGAAGACCATAGGAAAAATAATTTAAGGAACCATCACATGGCTGAGAATGAGGTCAGTCAGTGAGTGTAGAGCTGAAAAAGTATACACCAAAGATAGGCACTTGAAGGAGACTATTGTGTTCTGAACTTAATGGCAGAGGATGCCCCATGGAAGGAGAGAAGGAGGAGGGAGAAGCTATCTGGAGAGGAAAGAAGCTGGTCGCAGGGGCGCCAAGGGCTCAGTTGTGAAGCCCAGGTTCATCAGCTGTGGCCTGGGCTCCAGAGTTTCAGAGGTCGAGTGGAGGGAGACGTTAGGGAGCCAAGGAGTCATGGTTCAGTGGAAGAGAAAGCACGGATGTATCTGCAGACATTTGGATGAGAAAAGGAGAGAAAGGCATGTAGCATCCAAACAGCTTTCCACAGTGTATCCAGATGTGTGTATGTAGGTTATACACACTCACCTGTGAGGGTAAAGTCTCCAGAATGAAATCTGAGGAGATGGCATGTCTCAGCGAGGCTGGAATCTGGATTCATGGACACGTGTTCAGTGGACTGACCCTGGAAGGAGAGAGGCACTGAAGAGATTAACAGTCGACTCCTCCTGTTGCTTAAGTCATCGTTCTGCTGGAGCTTAGCAGGACAGCAGTTATATCGAGAGGTGTGGTGCCTCCAGCCTCTCTGAGATGAAGGCATTGAAAAGGAATTGAAGGGATTCAGTTCTAGAGCCATCATTTTCATGATGAGGTAAAAGTCAGTGTTTTTTGGTAAATCACTGATGCTAAGGAAGATGCTATTGGAGAAGAGGGTGCTGGAGATTATTAAAATGATAGAATAATCATTTAGAACTCAGTTTGTGATTTACTTGAGTAATACTGGGCTGTTCATTAGAGAAACAGTTTGTACACTTATTACATGATATTGATTTTTTCTGACTTGGACATCAGTCTGTTCCAGCTTTGCTCATGAACTTGTAGTTCTGGAGTACCCACTAGGCTCTGGGCTGGTCAGGATGGAGGAGCCCACAAAGGGATCCCTAGACCTGTGGCTCCTTTGCCTCCTGAGTTGGAGGCAAGGTCCCATGTGTTGACTCCCCAGGGGTCTAGTGGCCATGGTGTCTTGGAGGGAGCATGAGGCAAGGCTGATATCTAGCAGACCCATGAGATGACCCAGAGTTGTACCAGCCACATGTGCTTTGTTTGTGGGTGCCAGGCCATTTGGAATCCTAGAGTTCATGTTTGTAAACTACTCATGGGAAGCATTTGAGTTACTTAATTTAATTAATACAAAATCCTTTCTTGGCCTGGATCCTTGTTAAATATCTATTGATTCAGACACTAAAGACCAACCAACAAAAATCAAACATGAGCCATGTTTATGCTGCAGAAGCCAAATCACCCACTTCTGCAGTTGTTGCACGAAATGATCTTAACCTCTGCATCTCCTGTCCACCTTCCTTTTGGCCAGAGGCCGTCCCTTAACTCTCCCCAAAAGAAACAAAAACTCTTGCGCGTTAAGCCATGAATGTTTTTCCTCAGGGACTTTAAGTAACTTCCTGTGCAATATGTCTTGCAGCTGAAGTTAAATTCTACAAAACTTGCTGTAATCTTTATATGGATTTTACAAGAGAAGGAAAGAATAAGCAGGCAGCCTGGGACAGTGCTATTGACTAAGGAAGGCCCAGTATCTCTCTGCTCAATTTCATTTGCAAAATGGAGCAATCAGAGTTCATCTCTTACTGGAATACGGTGAGGGTTAATCAGCGTGTCTGCATGTGACATGGACAGAAGAGGGCTGGACACACTGGAAATACCTGGAAAACCGCACAGTTATTACTTGTATTATTGATGCATACAGAATGACGCAGAGCACAAAGAGTATGCTTGGAGGTGGCGAGTACAGACCGAGAATCCAGAGGTGAAGCAGATGTGCACCCGCAAAGACTGCAGCAATTGCGGGTGAAGAACTGCTTCAGAATTTAAACTCAGTGTGGAGTGACTTGTGCTGGGGAGCGGTGAGGATCATCAGATGTGAGACGGGCATATTGTTGAAGATCTGTGTTTGTAAACAGCACCACTGTGATCGCAGCATCTGCCCATGCAGACTGACAGAGCTGTGTTGTGCTCACCACCTAAATATGACAAGTGACACTGCTAGATGTGACTTGAGTTTCTGAAGTGAAGAGATATTCTTGGTAAAGTGCTTCTCAGTTTACTCAGCAGTCACTTTCCTAGAAAATTCATTATGTATTGAATCTTCCTTAAAAGGACTGTGCATAAAGACAAATACTGTAGTGGAAGCTATAAAAAGTTGATTTTGTGGGGTAAGTTAGTGATTATGAGGGCTTAGGGAGGGAAAGCAGAAGAGGCAGAGAGCGGCGAGTTCATGGCGCCAAAATATAGTCAGGTACAAGGAATAACCCGGTGTTCTGTAGGCATGTATTTTATCAGGGAGGCAGAGGAAAGGAGTCCAGAAGTTCCCAGCACTAGAAGTGATGATGGAATGCCCTCAGATAACATGGAGTACACATCACCCAATTTGATCATAACCTGTTGCACACATGTATCAAATTATCATACCATACTGCATAACTACATGCACCTTTTACAGGCCAACTGTTCATAAAGCATTATGTGATGTCAAAAGTTAGGTTGTGTTTCATTGCTTTTGCCCCCCTGTACCCTCACAAGCAAACATGGTAAGTGCCACTGAGTCAAGTCCTTGCCTTTTGAACACTGCTGTGCCTCACGCAGGGCACCAGCTGCCCTCCGCATGCTGCTGTCTGCAGCCCCACACATGTGCAGGGTGCTACCTTGAGCCCCTGGTTAGGGGGAAGGAGACCCAGCTCTGGGGTCTGAGACTTCACCTAGAAATCCATTTTGTGGAGACATTGTTTGGGGTCCCCTGGGCACTGTGACCAAGTTTTTTTTTGGGGGGGAGGGCTTGGTTTAACGTGCTGTGGTGCAAGGTCAGAACTCTCCTTCCATCCCCACCTCCTGTCACATTGTCCCCTCCCCAGCTACCCCATGCACAGTGCCTGGACACCCAGTGCCCCTAGTAAGAGAACTCTCAATTGAATTTGTTAGACCATAATTTTATTTCATTTTACTTTTTCTTTTGTGGAACCAGGGAATCAAACTCTGGACCTTGTGCTTGGCAGGCAGGCACATCCCTGGCCCTGCTAGAGCACAATTTTTCTTTAAATTAACATTGCCTTTTTTTACTGTACTTTTTTTACTTTTTACTGTACTTTTATGTAGTCCTTTTTAATCCAAAAACAAGTACAAATGCGATGTAAATGTTCCTTGTAAATAGGATGTATTTAAATAGGATGTTGTAAATAGATGCCTGGTACAGAATTGTAATAATTACATTTCTGTTTGCTTGTGACATATATATCCACATGCATAAAATGCAGTGTAGCCAGTGAAGGTGATTATCACAGTTCCATCCTTTGTCCAACTGATGAACTCTGAATAGAATCAGCTTTGGCTAATTTCAACAGTATTGCTGTCTTGGAGGAATCAGCTCGCTGCAGCAGTTTCCCTCTGTAATCCTAGATGGCCACAAGCATTGGCTTTCAAAAAGTTATGTTACTAAGTCTCACCAGTTAAGGCTATTTAGATATTATGCTTTATTTTACATCAGGTCATTTCTCTCATGTCAGATAATATTTTAAATAAAAGTTTAGGAAGGCAAGAAATGTGGTTATTTTCTTCATAGAATTAGATGAGGATTTTAGCTTCATTCAGGGAATCCTGAATGAATTTCAGGCCTTTCCTGAAATGCGCATGTCTTGTGAAATACATCCCTAGCTTTGATCTTCTTGCTGGAGAAGAGTCTGTGGGAATCCCTGGGAAGAGCATCGATTGTTATTCTTCCCAGTCTCCCTGCAGAGAACCCAGAGCTGTAAAAGGGAAGCCTCTTTTTGCTCTGTAAAGGTCACAACACCAGGCGTGGTCTTGAAATGGGGCTCTGAGGTGGCCATATTTCCGATTTAGACAGTGCCTGGTATTGATGTCACCATGGGTGGGTGGCATCTCTTGATTACATCATTTTCCTTCTGCATTATAATGTGTATCACTTTCATGGGAGAAAAATTAGATATTTCTTTTTTTTTTTTTTAGGTTTTTTGAGACAGGGTCTTGCTTTGTGCTTCAGGCTGGCCCTGAGCTCAGCCTCCAACTCACATCACAGCAATCCTCCTGCCTCTGCCTCCCGAGTGCTGTGTACAGGCGTGAGCCACCATGCCCGGCACTGTGCTGTGTGGTGCTGGTTGCTGCTGGGGTGAGTCTCCACACCCAGTATGGTATGTGGTTACTGGGGATCGAACCCGGGTCCTTGCGCATGCAAGACAGGCATCAGAACCACTGAGCTAACTCCCCGGCCCAAAAATTAGATATTTCATAAGATGTAATTTCTTCTTGTCCCTTAACATTAATACATAATTTGGTCTACGTTATAAGCTGGTAGAAAATAATTTGCCCTCTCTTTCTTCTTCTTGTAATATCAAAGATAAGTCAGTTAATTTCAGCTGCTTTCTTTCCCTTTTCCATGTTGTCAGTCAGACACAGGGCGTGGTGTCGGCCAGGTGAAGGCGGGACCGTAGAGCACAGCCTTCGCTGCTTTCAAATCCATCCTGTGCGAGGTTCCCCCACGAGATCTTCATAAACTATAATTCAGTTTGTGGGTACCCTTTAAATAAGTTTTCCGGTGATCTTTACATTAAAAATTCACTTTGTTTGGCATGTGGTACCTTACAGAATTATTTCCTCATCTTTGATACATAATACAGAGGTTTGTTTTTTCTTTTGCTGGTTTTTACCACCACAGATAGGCTTCTGCAAAGGTCTGAATTACATTTCAAGAATTTCTGTGTCTTCACTGTATCACATTATAATGTGAAGATGTTGTATTTGAACTGAGAGTACTGAAGAATACTGATTGTTAATAACTTGTTAATTGTTAATAACTATTATTGTTATTGTAAATTGTTACAATTTACAAACAATTATTGAATAATTGTTAATAATTGTTAATAACTAATTGTTAATACTTTAGTATAAGAGAAGATGCATTTTTTTGATTTTCACTGTTTATTTTCTCATTTTCTATGTCTTATAAATAATACATTTTAATTGGAAATATTAAAAAAAATACATTACAGGGAACAAAATCCTGACTGAGAGTATCACTTGAAAGTAATAAGGATAAGAGAAACTGGACATGGTGGTACATGTGTACAGGTGTATAATCATGGCTATTTGGAAAACTACGCAAGGAGGATTGCAAGTTCAAGATTATCCTGAGCAACTTAGAGAGACCTTGTCTCTATGTAAGTAGAAAGTAGACCAACAGACAGACAGACAGATGGACAGGTAGGGGAGGTTCCTATATTTTAAGAACAGGGAAGATCCTGTTAGGGAACAGCGTGTGGCATGCCCTACTGTGGGCAACTTTTTTCTTCTTATTTTTTTTTTTGGTAGGACACTTGAAGAACCCGAAGACCAGTGTGACAAGTTGTGCCAATGGAGAGATGGGAAAGATACCAGAAAATGCTGGGCCCCAAGCATTTTGTAAATTTCTTCTGCATTTGAAGTGCCATGAGCATTCACTGAAGAGTTCTGAGCAGGAGATGTGGTGTAACTAGATTAGATAAGTGTTCTGTGAAGAACACTCAGATTGCCTTGCGGAGGATAGTTTAGAGTTGGTAGACTGGGAGTGGGCTGTGCAAAAGTGGATAAATTAAGGAGAGGAGTTAAAAAGCAGGTGTATATATTGAAAGAATGGGTTTGGAATAAAGAAGTCGTGGTTGAAATGGAGAGAGGTGGGTAGATAGGAAAGGTGGAGGATACAAAATAAGCAGACCAGGGCAAGGCGTGAGAGCGGGGCTGAGGAGCTGCTGAGGTGCGTGCTTTGATCTTGGCCTTAGACAGATGAGGGCGTTCTTTTTTTTTTTTTTTTCTTTTGCTCTGAAACTGTCATATTTTGTTTAGGACCGTATTTCTTATGCTTTCCCATATCCACACTGGTCTTTCAAGAGGAGTTAGGTGTTCTGTTTAGGACCTCAGAGGAGCAGTCTGAGCTGAAGACAGAAATTTATAAAATAATGCTTATTAAGTCATAACCCATGTGATGCAGTCTTTGAGGTGAATTTGGTGAAAGGAACAGAACCCATCAGGACAACAATTACATGTTTCAAAAATAATGCAAGTCCTTTAGCATCCCTTTACAAACAGGTACATAACTCTTCATTCCCAGCACTGCTCTGTGATGTTGTGCTTACTCCCTTTCTTAGCCTGGCTTCATGCACTATTATTTTCCCATTCTTTGTTTTTTTTTTTTTTTGGTTTTGTTTTGTTTCAAAATTCCTGAAGAAATTAGCCTTCTGCTTGCACTCAGGCTACCTGTCTTGGTAATATATTGCTCATCTTTTGTTCTTACCTTCATTCCTGTTTGGACAAGCTGAGGCTTTCCGGGCAGTAGGAGGTAGGCAAGAAACTGGAGACCCAACCAGATGTTTTTTTGGATGGTTTAGAGATAGGAAAATCAGGGAGCGCTGCTAACAGTGGCACATTGATGGCTTTTGGCATATGAGTGAGTAATCAGCATGTAATTAGAAATGCAAGCCCAGACCCTGGTCAGTTTTGCCTTGTTGAGAGAAGGTGGCATCCTGCTTGCTGAGCAGCTCCATCGTGCAGTGACTGGTTAAGGATGATGAAGATCTGCTGGCTTCAGACTGGAGCGTGCTCTGGTCTCAGCTGGTCTCTTGGGGAAGCTTTTCTGATATTTCACATCCAGTTCTTCTCCAGCAGGAATGGAGCCCCTGTTATTTTCCTTGCCATTGCTGTAATTACTCAATTGCCTGGGATCCCCAGCAGATTCTAACCTATTATTTCCCCCTAAGTCCTGCCTGTCTTGTATGTGATGGGATCAATAAGCACTTCCTTAATGAGTTCAGCCAGGTATTCTCATTAGGCTTCATGTGTGCACAGCAACAATATTTCCTGCTTAGCTGATTGTCAAAGTATAAAGACTTGCTCTTCAGTAAACAGCACAAATGGTGGTGCTTCTATCGGTGAACATAAACGTCTTCTGTCGTGTGCCTTACGTCGTACAGTTATACCACTGATGCATCCCTGCTTTTAAGTTCCTCCTCTCTTCATTGTCACCTGGATCCTCTTCCCAGCTCCTTTTATTTCCTTTATTTTTGTGTTCACTTATTACTGACTTATTAAGTCATTTTAAACATTTTGTTAGTCATAGAGATTCAAAGACATTTAAAACATCGTACATTGTCCTCTCATCGATGGCCTGTGGGAACTGATTTAGTATGAACCTTACTTCCTAAGACCTTCTAGACTTCAGGACCCAAGACCCTCTGTGGCCTGTGGACCTCCCCGTGGTTTTGTCTCCCCCTTGGGGAGTAGACTTTCATTCTGCCTTTCTGGGATCCTCTCCTCATTCTCTCAACAGCATTTCAGATTTGTGAAAGTAATGGTCTATAGTATAATTCTATGATTTAATAAACTGAGTTTAGGTAGAGACAAAGTTCATAAGAAAGGCAAGAAAAGCTAATCATTGCCCTCCTACTCATATTATATTTTGTGGTTCTTTTGAAGAACACTTCAACATTTAGATTCTTTCTAAAAGTTGATAATCTTAGCTCATACTTAAGATAAATTAAGTCGGAAGTAAATCTAAGAAAATTCATATGACATAAATGTATATGATGATTTGAATAGTTTATGACTATATTTTGTTTCCTCTGCTATTTTAAGGAATTAGACAATATGAAGTAATTCAATATTACAATCAGGTGAAGTTAATAGAACATTTTAGAGTTTGGTTTTTATATTTATATTCTCTAGTTTAAAAACAAGTCATATTTTAAAAGACATATTTGCAAAATCGATTTTCAAAAGCAATGCATTTTCATTGTTTTGTTGACAGATCAAACTTTTCAAGCTATTTCTGTTAAAGCTTTCTGGAAAGTTGTTCCTTATCCTTCCGGTCATCTAAATTTATCACAGGGCTTTAACTGAGAAGGCTGGTGAACCTTTTTTCCTTTTGATCTTGCTCCTGGCGGGTGCTTGGATATTTCTTGTGTTCGAGAAGTTTTGGTGGATGAGTCAGTGCACTGAGTCATAGGCAGCATGAAGCCTCTGGTGTTCTACACTAACTAATTGGAAGCAGCCTCCAAATTAATTAAGGCACAGTTGTCAGCTCAGTGTTACTGACTGACATCCCACCAAAGTATTTTGTCTTTTGGCAATTTGCTTAATTGTTCTTTGATATTTAGGTTTTTGTTTTGCTTTTAATTTTTTTTCCCCAATCTGCTGAATAGATCTGTAGTTGCCATGTTAATTTTTTTAAAGCCCTTTTATGAGCCCTGTGTCATCTGTGTTTAATTTCTTCCTTGTTTAGTGCTTTTTTCCCCCCCTTAAAATATTCAATACAATTCCTTTTCTCTTTATCTTGTTAATTTATCGGTCTGTGAAAGAAGTCTTTTATTCTCCACAGAATGCTTCCACGCAATACCAGTACATTGATTTGTCTTATAAGAGGCTATTCTGCTTTTGGTCATTGTATGCTTTATGTAATAAGACAAAATTATATGACTTGCTATGACTTTTACCTTATAACAATTTGAACTTAAGAAATTCATTAAATATCAGGTTTTTGAGAGTTGTTTTCTTCATTGGGCTCATTTGTTTGAAAGTATTTTATTTATATACTGGATTTTTCATGGGGGGATTGAGTAGGCATTCATGTTTACAGAAGATTAAACTAGGAGAAATCAAGAATAGGGAAGTATTTTGGCTAAAGAAAGCACAGATGTTCTAGCAAGATGGTAAAATGTTGGGGTGAATTCCTGGGATAATAAGAAGAAAAAATACAGATCTCACACATAAGTGCCTACCAGCTCTTAGGCACTTTTCTATATTATTTCTCTCAAATTCCAGCATCTCTATAACATGGGAGTTACTTATCCATAATAACACATGCATCTTGAAGCTCCAGGAGATAACAACTTGCTTAAAGTTCTGTTAGGATCTGGACAATGAACCCTCCGTGATCTGTGCTAACCTTTTACTGTGCTGTCTGGTATGATCTACAGACATTTTGCTACAGGCAAACTCTGGTTATATAGTAGACAATCTATAGGGCAATAATCAGATCACACAGATCTTAGTCAATCCTCATATTATGATTTTTGATGTTATGGATTAAAATAGAGACAGATTCAACAATTGATAGCACCTCATAATTTAATTGGCAGCAAGTGTCTTTAATGGTAGGTAAAATGCAAAACTGGATCTTCTAATCGGCATCATCTTAGACTTGGTAGAATAAAAATGTATGATCTTTGATGGAATACAATGTATAGTCTTTCTTCCAACCAGCACCTAAGAAATTTTAAAGGTCAGCCATTTGACCTATTACTGTTTTCACTCATTATGCCCTACACTTGTTCGGAAGAGGTGATCTTAAAAAATTCTATGGTCAGGGGTTTGAGAAACCTAGGGTAGGGATTGGGAGACGAAGCTCAGCGGTCGGGTGATGGTCTCGCATGTGCCAGGCCTTGGTTTGATTCTTACCATCACAAAAACAAAAAGAAAGGAAAGGAAGAATAAGTGAAGGAAAAGAAGAACAAAGGAAGAGTGTGTCGTCATGCTCTTAAAATTTCTCCAAGTACATGAGTATGTAACAATTGTAGCAGAAAAGGCAAATGATGTTGATTTTATTTAAGTTACTGTTGTCCAGATTTGTCCAGTCGCCATTCTTGCCTGGTTTCCAGAGTCCATTGTGGATGCACCACTGGACTCGATGACTTGCTCATCCTACCAGGAGGAGTGCTGGGTTCCTCACTTGCTCACCTACAAGTGAGTCCCACCAGCTAGAGGTGACCCTTCCTGAGGACCTGAGGTTTTCCTTGTCAGCCCTACTACCCTCCTGCTTTTGTTTAACCCTTTTAAACAAATCACAGATTTGTTTACAGATCAGCCTCAACCACATTACTAGGTCACTGTTTTAAATTTCTTCCATCATATCTTATGTAGTTTTTTTTCATTTGCTGACAAAATCACAATATTTGCAAATTGTTAACTAGGTCTTTGAGGTTTTATTAAGGGTTTTGAATAACTAGAGAATTCTTGATAAGTTATAAATGAAAAGAAATCCATTTTCTGGTATTTTATGACATCTTAAAGTCAGCAGGCTGTAGGAGCTTTTATTCCCCATATCTTATTCCAATCATTTCAAAGGTAGAACATTGTCTATCTTCAGGACTCAATACAAAATATCGTCATTCTATAGCTGTTTTGCTTGTTTCTTTCTCCACTGTCCTTAAAATCTAGATTCCTTCACTCATAAATTCCATATTTGTGGAATTACTCTTTCATCCCTGTAATATTTTGTCATTCTTATTCTAGTTGTTTTTCTTTTTTTCTCATTTTTATTCTATTGCTTCTGGTAGCTGGCCTTTGGCATTTTTTAAATAACAGCCTGTCTACCTTTTAGGCCTTTCCTAAACTGGTTTCTTTTTATCCCATCTTCCTTATGACAGATCATCATATTGCTTAAGGCACCCAGGACTTCAGTGTATGTTGCAACTTCCTCGGCTGTCCTCCTTTCCTTTGTGTGGGGTTCATGATTACAGTCCCTGCGAGTGGTGACCCTGGTCAGTTGTAGGAGACGGATACTCTTGAGACTGCACTTGTTCCTGCCACTGCGGTAGCCATTATGGAGTTGACTTATTCTCTGTTAAGGAGACTGATTTTATCAAGGAAAAGCCACCAATTCATAGCATGGAAAGGGTGCCAAGGAAGCATGATACTGTGTTAAAGGGTATGAGAAATGGGGTCTGACATGTGCCCACCAGGTTGTACAGCTGTTTGGCTCTCAGTGTCAGACTCGGCTAGGCTAAGACAGCTTTTTTGTTTCGATGTTAGGCTAAAAACTTGACTTTAAAGCTTTGTTAGTAGCACATGGTCTGATTTTTAAAATTTCTTTTCTGATTTTATTTTAGCTTTTTCTACTTTGAAGAGTTATCTCATAAGATTTTTCTGTTGATTAGATTAGCCATTGTTCATAAAATATTTGATAAGTAGTAGTTGGTACAGTCTGAGGTGATAAGAATATGATGATCCAAAGTGCAGGAATGAGACAGTGTTGTGATGGTGTTTGGACACCGAGCCACCAATCTGGCCCATATCCGGGCCACTCTGCCATTTACATTTCTAGAGGTAGAATCAGAGCACCAGCATTTGGGTCTCTGCTCTGTGAGTTTCCCTTTTAGACCACAGTGTCTTTATGGATAAAGTAATGCGTTTAGATTAGGTGATTAGTAAAAAATATGCCTGCACATTCTGTTGGATGATTCTTCGGGAGGGTGTGGGGGACTGAGCCTAGGACACTCACACTTACCACCTGCTCAGCCCATTCTAAAGATCTGTATTTTGAGATACAGTCTTGCTAAGTGGCCCTCCTGCCTCAGCTTCCTAGGGAGCTGCTGTGGGCATGGGCTGCTGTGCTCGTGAGGAGGGCATTTCCTGACAGTGGTGTCATGGACAGCCTGTGATATGTGCTTGTGACGGTAGACAGACACTTTCTTTCTGGAAGGGCGCCCCATCAGAGTCAGTCCTCGGTCTGTGAGGCCTGCAGGCTCTCTGCATGCCTATTTGGATCACGCCTGCAAAATCTATGGCAGTGTGGCATATTTTGGGGTCCCCTAGTGGTTTGAAGGAGAGCATGAAAGTGGAACTCTTTTATCCCCTGTAGTGTTTCTTATGGATTTCCAGTCCAACTTGCAGATAACACTCCCAGATTCATCGGCTTATAACAGAAGCATTCTTTTCTCTACAAGAAGGATTTATATAGAAAAGCGCCATGAAAGACATTGCTCAAAATCTACTTATAATATATTTGCATGTTTCAGAGGCAACCAGGAAAACTCTGAAGCAAGCACACATCTTTGAGATGCTCTGTACGTGGAACCCTCATTTCCTTGTGGGAACAACTGTAGAACTTTGGGCGGTTTTTTGTGACACTGGTATTCGACGTCGCTTCTTTAGGCTTCCAGCGCTGTGTGGACCGGGTGTGACTTGCACAGTGCCCATCTGGGCCAGGTGGTCTTGAGCTGGTGGATTTGACCGGGAGACTCAGCCAGTCCTGCTCTGCTTCATTCCTAGTGTCTCTCGCGGTTCTGCCAAGAACACAGTGAGGCTGCAGTGCTGCCCCTTCCGACTCACCGCATTGGTATAGTGCTGCTGTGTTCTACTTGGCACGTCGCCCTGTTATCCGCTCTTTTCTCTTCTTCCTGGAGTTGCCTGTTTCCATCTTCTCTTTTTATTGCATCATTTTTCTTGAACTGTGACACTGAGGCAGCTTCCTTTGAGAGATGTTGAGGGAAAAAAGGAATTGGATTAATATCTTTGCACTCAAGCAGAGACGTGATAAAATGATCTATCAGGTTGTATATAAGAAGGGAGGAGATGAGAAAAACAAAGGGGAGAAGGTGAGGTTGCTGAGTAGGGACAGGATCTTCAAGAATACTTGTACCAATTTTGCTATGAGGATGAAAAATCTTTTGGCTGCATATACAACTGTCCTGAGAGAAAAGCCAGACAGAGATCCCTAATACTTACAGTTTCACTCCAAAGGATAAGATCAGTGCGATCCCCCGTAGTTACCAGCAGTAGGGAACCTCTGCCTGTTAGGGTGGAAGAGAATTTCTCTTTTCAGGACAGTTGAGACTCTAGCCTTACTTTCTTATGAGACTTTGTTTATGGAAGGTGTTCTTGAGAGGTGATGGCGACCTGAAACAGGCCAGCCTGTGCTGAGATCCTCCCACCTGCATTGTTGGAATTCACTGACACACTCTCTGGAAAACCAGCCAAAGAGTTCTTCCCGTTTGAAGTTGCTGCCCTCAGTTGGATTAAGAGGAGGAATTTCCCGTCTGTTCAGACACTAGAATAGTGATCAAAACTAAGGTAATAAGAAAACATTTCCCTGTTTAAGGAGCACTTTTTGTTAATGAGAAGCCTTCACTGAATGAACTGTCTGTTTTCATATGACAAATATTTGGATCTAGTGTTAAGAACAAGTACCTAGACTTGGATTAAATGCAAACGATAGCTGTGCTACTATAGTGTGTGCTTTCCTTGTTTTGGTTGAAACTTGGATGGAGAACTGTTGATATTCTTAATTGCTTAACACGGTATGTAGGCCTCCGCCTCCATTTCAGCTATCATCTCACTGCCCTCTTTGTTGCCCTGATGTCTTGAGAGGGTATTTTACTTGGTTGTTTCCATGCAATACATCTTTTGCTTTTCTCTTATACATACCTAACTTGAGATCTGATCATATGGCTTTCTTGTTTAAAGGTCTAGACATTTCTGGCAAGACATGCTGGTTCTCACACCTTCTGCCACCCACTGCACACTGGGGATGTTTGTCTAGGTCTCCTCGGCTGGAACATTCCTCTCTCCTTTTGTGCTGCAGTGATGGTATTTATTGCTCTGCTTATTAGACTGTTGTGTATGGTAGTGTGTAGTCATCTGTTGACTTGCCTGTTCCCTCTGTAGAACTGTTGAGGGATTTTACCTAGTTTGTATGTTCATAGTATTTAGTAGAGTGCATTGTTCAATAGCTATCTATCAAATTATGACCTCTACTTCTCTATCTTATGAGTTTCTGTGCACCTCGGACTCCACAGTTTTAGTCTCAGATAAGCTTAAAGAAGTTACTTAGGCCTCCGATCTGAAAGGAACCTCTAATTGCTAATAATTTCTCTTTTCCTTGTGATCTGAGTGCTCAGATATTTTCTCCTGTTAAACAGCGAAGATTCAGCCAGGCTGAGCGTCTCAGTCTCCCTCTATCATGGTGGGGAGCAGAGCTTCACCTCTACTTGCACTTCTGACCCTCCACCCATTGGCCACACTCATGACCACAGAGGCACACATTAGACAGTGGCATGCACAGGGAAGGGACATCGCAGTTGGTGTTGCGTTGCCATAGAGCTCATGTGCACTTGTGCTGCATCCCGTGCCGACGCCATGGGAACTGCACCTGCGCGCTTTCTAGCACCGTCTCCTGGCCTCTCTGAATCCTTTGCCTCTTGCTCGTCCTCTTCCACTTCTCCCCCCCCCTCCCTCCTGTTCTGTGTCTTTGTTTATTTATTTTCATGGTACTGCACAGTGAGCCCAGAGCCCTCATGTTGCACTTCCTTTGTTCCCCAGACTTTATAAAACTTATTTTGACACAGCCCCTTTTGAAAGTTTGTGTTTTTAATTTGAGACAAAATGATGCTAATGCACTCAGTCACCCAGGACCCTCCTCCTGCAAGATCCCAGCGTGACGGAGTTACAGGTACGCCCTCCACACCCAGTTTAGAATTCACCTCTTGTATTCAAATGGATGGCATGGAAGAGGTGGGGCCCAGGATCCAACATTTTCCTTACAGTTAATTTTCATGACAGGGTTGTTTATTTAGGGATGGCCATATGGGGGTCATTAAATATTCTTTTTATAGCTTGACAGAAAGCGAACGAGAGGAAAAGTGTGAACTGCTTCTTGTTTTAAATTCACAGTCATTGGGCAACCTTCTATATTTTTCCTTTTACTTTGGAAAATAATTTTGAGGAGGAAATAGTCCACTGTGTGATTTACTTAGTTCACTGAGATCGGTTAGATGATGAGAGATGGGCAGAACCCTGCGCTCACTAGCTCTGTGAAACCGTGGAAGTACTACTCCTACTTGTAAGGAGATGAAGGGTGAGGAAACTTCGTTGTACTGTTTTCCTGAGGTTTTGTCTCAGTGACCTGGTCTACTGAGTGGGCAAAGGACTGCACTGAGAACATGATGGTACTGACATTTAGACATCTAGAGATAAAATATTACACTCGCTGACTCATGGAGCAGAAACAATGAAGGTCCCAATTTAGAGCGTGTCCGCATACAGCTGTGATTGTTAGACTGGTTTTACAAATATCCCTGTGCTAGAGTTGGAGGCACGAGAGAAGTGCAGAAATTAACAGTGCTTAAGAAAGTTCTGGTTTAAAATTTGAGTTCCTATTCATCTCCATAATTGGCTAATTTGAATTTTAGTGTAAATATCTAAACATCAATGGATGTAATGAGACTGTTGAAATTTTCTAAGTTGTTACTTGATGTTTTTACTGTTGCTTCTCTCATGTAACTTACTAACGCTAAGTTTATCTTAATTTCAGGGAAGGGAATTAGGAGTACAATTTATAAATAAAAGGCAGACACCAGCACAGGATATGGAGATAGGTTGCTTGATGACAAAAATAATCCCTGTTCTCTCTCTTACCTGTGTGTTGCTTTATGATATGGAAAAGCCACTCGGCTTCCCTGTATTTCAGTTTTCTCATGAGGATTATGACATGGCCTGGCATAAAGGGGTATAAGTTCATGGTAACTTATTGCATAATCTTTGAAAGTCACTTTATATTTCAAAGCTTTATTTTGTAAATAAAGGCCTCCATAGATTCATGACTTTATCATTCAGAATTAATTTTAATGGGAGAATGTACTAGTTGATAGAATATTTATATGAAAGAATAGATTTTGACAATAAATATTTGCATAGATCAGGTTTTGATCTTGGAGTCTAGAACTCAGTACTGTGTTATTTTATGTACAAGTGAGCTGTTTTTTAAAGATGTAATAGCCTTATAATGTTGCATAGTAAGTAGTCCATCGAGATATTATGCTCATTCTATGAAATAACAAATATAAAATACCAATTATAGTATGTAATACTACAGTGAATATTCAGAAATGCTACCACTCCTTACTTCTTCTTACAGAGTAGTGTCAAATGGGAAAATTTGCTTTTGGTTAAACTTTCTATTGTAGAATCCAATACTGCTTTGTTCCATAAACTAGAGCAAGTGCTCACATGAGCTGAACAGGAGAGGGTGTTTACAGACAGAGAGGAGCTGAAGAGAGCAGAAATAAAGGGCAAAGGCTGGGTTGGTAACTTCACTTTCTTTGTACAGTGAGTGGGACAGGGAAGCAGCAAGAAGAAAAACAGTGGGTTGATTTTCAAGATTGCTTTTTGTAACGATGAGCAGAAGTAAGAAATTGAAGCAGAGGGAATTCGTTGTTAAATACATTGGTCTGTCTTGGCAGTGGAACTTTCTCTCATTTTGTGTGCTTGGACGTGGGGCCATAGCATGTTCAGTTTAGTGAGGAGGAACATTAAGACAAGTCACTCCATTGTGATAGTCCGGCGTATGGAGGGCAGTGCCATTGCTTAGGCCCCAGCAGTGACCCCTCATAATTTTGTTTGGCAGTCATAGTCCATTCCTCTCAATTCTCTTTCTCTCTGAGAATCTTGTTGTAACTTATGTAGTCTCGCTATGGGGGTGACTTTAGCCCATAATTTAGATCAGACTGTGGTTACTAGTGAACTTGAGATAAGACCCAATTGCATCTATTTGTTTGGAAGGACGCATTTAGTACGGCTTCTGAAAGCTGAGAAGCTACACAAACCGGAACCAAGAGGTCTCCTAATAACACTTCTGCCAGGACTAGAAGTGAGAACAGAAGCAAAAGAGCTACAGTGGAGGAAAATAAGCCATGCTTGTAGTTGTCCACAGCTTTCTCGTTATCCACTTCAGAAGATAAAGCATTCTCCACTTCTTCCTGTATAATTCTTTTATTTTATTCATGTTTTTCTCTGGCACAGGACTTCAGTATATTCAATAATTTCCGTAAATAAAGCTTTGTGAAATATCTTCTCTCCAATAAGAATATGGCGCCGATTCTCTAGCTAGTTTCACTAGTTGTTCTTTAGCCACTAAAAAGAAAAACTTCCTGTTTTCTAAGTTTCAGCCTCATGTTTTGGCAGAGGAAGAGCAAGTGGGAGATTGGACTGGATGACTTAAAGGTCCCCCCACTTTAAAACGTTGTGGCTCGTGTTCCCATTACTGACTAAAGTGCGCTGCTCTGTCCAGTCCAGAGTGATGAGCTGTAGGAAATGTTGCCTTTATTCCTGGGGAGTTGTTTTTGCAGTTTACCCTTAATCTGTCCAAGGATAGGTATTATATTACTTAACAGCCTGTGTAAAGCACCCTTCTGCTTACTTCCGAACTTTCCTCCCCTCCTCTGCCAGGTTTCCTGAGACTTGTGCTTCTCTTTTCAGCCCTGAAACCCACTTGGAGGGAGTGAGGACACATCTGAGATCTGAAGATCTGAGTGACAGCAAAGAAAGAAAGCGTGTGATCAAACTCAGTATAGGGAAGTAGGATTTGGCTAGAGATGGCCCAAATTCAAGCCTTTGGCATCTTTTTTTGTGCCTCAGTTTCCTTAAGTTTAATAAGGGCAAAAATTCAGAGGGCTATACTGATATTATATACTGAGTAACGACTGAAGGCACTGCTTCCTTCTTGGTGAAGAGCACATAAACAGCAATTGGCATTCACAGTTGTTATTTTAAAGGCTTTTACTAAGAACTTTATAAGGACTAGGCCAAGAATACATTGACTATCTGTCTAAGTTTATTTATATGCCACTTGAGAGTAAGTGTAGTAGTTAGTATCATGGTTTTTACCACATGTGAAAGATGTGATCAATTAGAAATTAGTATGCCTAAAGTCAAAGACTGGCTAGATGAGCTGCCTCTGAGGGTGGCTGTCTGGAAAAATTTATATGACCCTTCATTGTTTAGTATGTTAATTCCATGCTGAGTCTGAGTAGAGACCCTGGGATGGAAAACTAGATTTGGCAGAACCTCAGAGAAGATCTTATTATCCCTTGTCCTTGTAGAAGGTGTGGTTGTGGAGAGGCCCCTGCCATAGCTGTGTTTAGATGGCTCTAAAGCCTCATGCTTTTTCCAAGGTGGCTGAATCTAGAGTGTGTCACTGATTCATGGTGGGGATGGTGGTGAGGGTGGTAGGATTAATGCATGAGCGCCGCCGGCTGCAGTCCTCTGAATAAGACAGAGGGCAGAAAGATGCCATTAAGGCCCTTGCTGCTTTGGTACCCTCTAGTGCCACACACTGTTTCTCCTCTGAGACACCCCTCGGCTGTGTGCCCCCCAGTCTTGGGGCCAGCCTACTGTGGGCTAAACACTACGAGCTGTAAGCTAAATAATCTCTTTAACTTTAGGTGTTGGGTATTTTATCTTCGCAATAAGAGAGAAGTAACTAAGACATTCCCCAAATGGGGAAGAAGGAAGGAAGGAAGAAGGAAGATGAGAATCTGAAATCATTATTAAGGGATATACAACTTGGAAGCATATTCTACCTTCAAAAGAGTTAGGATGCTTAGAGACTTGTCTATTTATGTCATAATATATTCCATGTTTTTTTTTTTTAAGATTTCAACATAAACAGATCTCCGTGTATATAAAAATTGTATCTTCCACTCAAAATGCTGTAATTCTTTCAGGCTATAGATATTTATTATAACACAATCTTTAAAGCCTTTAAAAATGACCTTTTCAAATACATAAATATCTTTCCCCATAAACATTTATGTCAACACTTTGTAGATATTTTAAGTCACTCTTATTTTTACTCTGAAATATTAAAAATTACCAATGTTTTATTCCCAGGGAGAAGGAGGAAGGAATTAAACAACTAAAAATGTGTGTGCAAGGTCACTTTTTAAACGATACAAAATAAAACACTATGTCCTCTCAAATTTATATTCAGATTTGTTTATCTCTTTGAATTTTAAATTTATATATATCTACCACACGATCTATAAAAGATAGTATAGATATAGTTATTTCATAATCTTGTTGCTTTAACTCTACCCAGAAGGTAATTGCCTCAAAATGCAAATAGAGGCCCAGAAAATGTTTACATTCAAAGTCAGCAAAGATAAAACTTTAAATTGTTTCTGAAAAATCTGTTTAATCTCATGTTTCATATTCACACACACAAAAAAATCAATGTAATGTCCTAGCTCTAATCTCAAGAAGTAAAGAGACAGGGGACACATTAAATACTGAGCACGACAGTATGTCCGTGCCACAAGATGGATCCGATCTCTCTGCTGGCACCCCTGCTGAGGAGCCGGAGGTGTGGAGAAGCCAGTATTGTCTACCAGGTTTTCTCTGCAACAGCGAACACTTCATTGCACAGCTGACTGGCGGGGTGCCTGGAGCTGTAAGCCCAGGTCTCCTCCCGCATCAGTCACTGATGGGACATTGACAGAGGTGGTGGGGAGGGAAGAGTTTCCTGTCGCGAGGCAGCCTGGCTCTTCACAGGTCAGACTTCTTTTCCCGTAATGCTGTTTCCTGGGGCAGGGTGGAGTGGGGTTCTGACTGGATCCCAGGCTGCCTCTCATGTCCATTAGTGGGAAGTTTGGAGGCTTCTCTGTAAGACACCTGAGGCTAGGAATTTATGTCCCATGCGTTCAGACCTTAGCCGACTTCATACACCTACAATGAATCTTTGAGGTGCAGAGAGGTAGGGAGATTACAGAACACTTCACACAAGCAAAATAGGGGATCATGGAGCTGATGTATATGGGGAACACTACAGCAGTGTTAGAATAAATAGTAATGGATCACATTTATTTTGGGGTTAAGTAAAAACAAGGTAACTTTAAGCAAAGAAAGAAAAACATGAAAAGATAACATATATTCTGTCAAGTTGCATATAATAAATTGGGGCTTATGTTAAGTGCAATATTACAGTAATTGTCTAAGTTGTGATGTATGGTGACATCATGATAAAATACATCAGAAACTTCAGCTTGTATTTTGAAGTTTTACTACATCTAGAAAAGAGTGACAAAGAGGGAGTAGTAATGGTATATTGACGTTGTCGTATTGTCAGGGCACCATAATGGAAATACTCAGCAGGTTCATGGAAAGGAAATTTAAGTGTCAGGAAAGGATCTTTCAGTAATATTCAGATTTGAGGGTTTTTCACAAAGAAAGAGCAACTGAAGCCACTGGATGAGATAATATTATGATTGAGAAGACAGAAGTGATAATAGAAATCAACATCATCACTGCTAACATTTGTTGATGTATATAAAAATGTAATTGTGTATTTGATGTATTTATGTAATATATTTGACATTTTTCACATATTTCTCATAAAAATCTCTGTAAAATGGGTGCCATCATCACTGATATCTGTTCTTTACTCATGAAACAACTAACACAAAGAAGTTGCTGTGTGTAGTTCGCACCACTTGTGATGGTAGAGTCTGGTACAGACTCAGGCAGTCTGACCCTGGACCCCATGTCCAAGGAGTAACTCCCGAGCCTTCCATTCATTTCAGAGGCAATGATACAACATTTAGCTGCTAAGACAGACAGTGAGTGATATTATTTTATGTAGATTATATGGTTTCCTCTGGGATGAGAGTGTGCTGTGGTAGCTCATCCCACCGGCCTCGAGGCCCTTAGAAAAGACTTGGTGATAGATCCCTGCGAGATGCTCATTCATTCAGTAATGCCGCAACTCCAAGACAGTCACCTAAGCGTACAGTTGTTTTCATTTTGTGACTTTAGAAATTTTCAGTATTCTCTTGTTCCTTAGCTATTCTGAACTTTAATATACTTTATCACATTATGTTTGGAACTATAGCAAATGTCATATAGCCATTCTTTAAAGAAATCCTGTTGTCATTTTCAAAGGGAATCTATTAGAAAGCAATCTAACATTGGATTTTTTTAGGGCAATAGAATCTGCTGAAAATACCAAAAGCAATGATTAAATTAGTTCTAGATGGAAAGACAAAGATTACAGAGAAGTTCATTGGGAAACAACATTCAAGTATAATTTATACTATGTAGTCAAGAAGAAGCAACTCATCACTCCGGTGTGATAATGAGGAGAGAAATATGCATGTGGGTGTTGTGATGATTAGTTGATGTGTGTAAAATGCTTGAAGGGGGGAAAAAAAGTATGGAACAGATTCTACATATTATTATTGTCTCCCCAGAGTTCTGTCAGGCCTCGTGGCTGCCTTCTCGTGTGCCTGCCTTTGCGCGCTGCCGCCAGAGCTTGTCCCCATAGCCCACCGCCGCTGCCTCGCTGCCGCTGGAAATCCGTGCCCCTCCCTCCCGAGCTCTCCACATGCTGCGGGGCTGGGCAGCTGATTCTCATCGAGGCGTTTTTAACAAGCTGTGTTTTCTTAAAGAATCTCACGTCTGTGCGTCCAGAGCACACATAACCGAACACTATTTCACACCTTCAGTAACACAGGTCAAAGGGTGTAGCCTATATGATTTGGCCCCAGAATTAATTGCCCCCAATAACAGGTACCCTAGAACTGAATATACCTTTTTGTATCTTTAATATTGAGGAAGCTGTCCTCATCGTTGTTAATTTATCAATGTCTAGTTCCACCTATTGTTGGGAAGTCATTTCCTAGTCCATTAAAGTGGAAACTTCATTTAAAATTTACCATAATTATTTTTTTATTCAAAAGAATTATAATTTGAAAACTTTCATAAATTATAATATATGTCTCTCTGGAAGAGTTTCTTCTTGTTTGTGAAGAACTGAACTGATTTTTTCCTGCTTTAAAATTAGTAGCATTAAATCTATTTCAAAAATTAAATATGAATTTTAGAAGTAATTATAAATAAGGAGAAAATGCAGACATTAGGATATCCACATACAGGCCCTTGGGAATTTATATCTTATTTATTCCTGAATAGAACTTACATGGAGTTTTTGGAGTGAGCATTACTCTCCATTTGAGACAGTGCGCCGTGCGCACATGCAGACGTGTCCGCTGCAAAGGTGCTCTGTGGGAGCTCACGCGGTGGGCTGCCCTCTGCTCAGGGGAGGAAGACAGTCGTGTTACCACCGGCCTGTGTGTGTGGAGAGCTTCACCTAATGCGCTAAAGTGTACGTTAAAAAAATGCATAACTAGGGGGCCGGGGAGTTAGCTCAGTGGTTCTGGCGCCTGTCTTGCAAGCGCAAGGGCCCGGGTTCGATTCCCCGGTAACCACATAACAATACTGGGTGTGGAGACCCACACCCAGCAGCAACCAGTACCACATACCACAGTGCCGGGCGTGGTGGCTCATGCCTGTAATCCCAGCACGCGGGAGGCAGAGGCAGGAGGATTGTGATGTGAGTTGGAGGCTGAGCTCAGGGCCAGCCTGAACCACAAAAGCGAGACCCTGTCTCAAAAAACCTAAAAAAAAAAAAAAAAAAAAAAAATACATAACTAGAAAGTGAGCTAAGACACTTTGTTGTAATTGTAAGTAATTCTGATTGTAATTGCAGTGTTTAGTAATGAGAATCAACAGTATTCTAAGGGTTTTAGGTGATATTTCACTTAAACACATTTTGATCATTCACGATTCATCTCATTTGCATAATGCTAATTATAGCGATGTGGGAGTTTCTAGCTGAAACCTTCCTACTCTGTAATATCTTTGATATTTTCATATACACTAAAGAAGTTTTTCAGTCACTGTTATTTTAAATTTATTCTGTCATACTCAGAGAAATTATTACTTCTGATTCCAGAGGATGTGCTTTCATTGTTCCTGACACACTCTGGCTTCAGGAAGGATGAGCGTGAGGTGCGCTGAGGAGCTGTGTGCCACCTGCCTGCCTCACGTGCCTCAGTCTGCTTTTCCTCCTCATTGTCTTCCAGGCAGATGAGGCAGTATTTTCTAGAAACAACTAAAAGCTGTGACCAGGTTATCGAAAAGCATGATTCCCTTCGCACAGTGGATGGGTGACATACCTTGCTGTCTTCTTCAGTGCCTGTGGGACTGTGCGTAGCTTATGAAACTAACTTCTTCATATCCCAAGTCTAGATTAAAGCAGTTAAGCCTTCAAAATATATTTCTTTTGTTTTTCACTTAGTTTGAGAATCTGCTTTTAATTAATGGTGCATGACTCAATTTTAGCATAAAGTTGATTTAAATGAACTGTTGCTGGTTCACTTTAAGAGAACGTAAACAGGTCATCTCCATTTCTCAGGTTGTTGTGGCAGCTTAGATTGTCTTGGGGATAGTTTGCTAAATGATATTTCCTCTGCACACCAGATACAGTACGTTCTGTTTAAAACAGGACAACTAACTAGCTTCAAAAGCATCATGGCAGCCATCTTTCGGGCTGCTGATTTCTTTAGCAAGTTTACATACTATTAACTTTTTACTTTCTTTAGAGGTGGCTCATTTTCCTTGCTTTCTTTCTATATTCTCCTTTTCACCTGTTCCTAAGCTCACGGTTAAGAGACTGGTTTCTGTATTCTAGTAACTGCCGTGCGCTTGGCGTTGAGCTTCCAGCAGCCTTGTGAGTAACGAGCCCCAGTCTCAGGATGAGGGCCGGACGCTGAGCTGAGCAGGCTCCTGCAAGCCTTCTGCACCACCCCAAGGTGATTCAACAGGGAGGGACAGGGTGAGGCTCCGAGCTGTTCCACCAGGAAGAAAAGGGCGAAGTGAGAGATTCAGAAGAAAATATCTCTTATTGGCTCCTCCTTTTTTCATATTTCACTTGAATGACCATCAAAAGTTTAAATATTTTTAAAATATTTTCAGAATTCAAGAGGCATGGATTTGATAAACTTCTTGCCTTTCTTTCATGACTGTAAGAATTTTTAGCTGTACTTATTAGGTGGAGTTTTCTGTATCAATAAGGGCTGCAGTCCCACTGTAGCTATTTCTTAAACTTCTGCATATTTACTTATGTGTGTGTGTGTGCGCACACATGTATGCATCTGTGATTTAAACCCAGGCCTTAGAGCATGCTAAGCCAGCACTTTTCCACTGAGCTATGCTCCCAGCCCTGCATTTGAACCTTGTGTGGCAAGTCTTAAAAAATGAAACACTTCAATAAATCTGAAAGCTTGTAAATATTTTTATAATCATTATGTTAAAATAATAAAATGTATTTTAATAAAGACAAAATAAATTTAATATTTTGCTTTGTTTTCTGACTCTGGGGCTAACCCCAGGGCCTCTTGCTTGCTAGGTCCACACTGAAGCACTGACTTCCACCCCTGGCCCCGCAGCTAACATTTTATCAAGAATCTAACTCTACCCTAATGAGTTGGGCTCTCCACTGAGAAGATTCATTCCTTTGAGTTAAATTTTGAAAAATGTGTGACACGAGATTTTTACAAAAAGAATGATACAGTTGTCTTCAAAGAAGATCGAAATGAATGTCTTTAAATTTGAAACATTTTGGCAAAGCAGATGTTCTGAGACAAGTGTTTCAGACTGTGTGAAGATTCTCAAGTAAAAGTATACATCTGCGTTTAGTATGAAATATGGTAACACAGCTACAACATGTGGGTTGTATGAATTAGGTATGAAAAATAATTTGTATAAGGAAAAGAAGAGCACAGAATCCCGGACACTGGAAAATCACGTTACTGACTGACTCACATGACATGAATTAGGAGAGTATTCAAAGTTGGCCTTTTTTTGTCATTCATTTTCCTAACTCTCTTGTGATCACTGATTTCCTCTGTGAAGTGATAAAAGCGATGGAGACTGTTAGAAATTGGATTGAGAGCCCCTTAGGTCTTAAAAGGAACTCAGTATGAAACCCTGAATAAGTTTTGGCATTTATGCATAGCATTAGTAGTGTCAAGTATGTGTTATGTGTTTGTGTAGCAACTTATTTGTCCGTTTTCCTGTTGACAGGCTTTTGGGTATTTTCCAGTTATGAATGAAGCCAAGATGAGCACTCTTGTATGTATGTTTGCTGTGCTTGTATGTGCTCATTTCTCATTTCTCTGTGGTTTCTGCAGAGCCATATGATAAATCATATTTAGCATATTAAACTTGTAGGATCAGCCAGTTTTAGGGAGGGTTGAATCTTCTACACTTTATCAGCCATGTATGAGATTTCTGGTTGCTTAATATACTAGGTGCTTCTTAGCATTGTCATTATTTTGAATTTGGGCCTTTCCATTGTGTAGTGATATATTTTTGGGTTTCATTTGTGTTTTATTGATAGCTAAGGATATGGAGTAACCTGACAAACTTAAAGAGTCCCAGATGAGGATTCTGTCTCCTGACCCATCTCTTCCACTTTT
>PVIR01002215.1:0-53397 GCA_004026965.1 Petromus typicus
GAGGAACAAATATAGCAATACATTTGAGAAATCAAATACAAAGTTAGTATATAAAAAAGGAAGGAGAAAAGTGCTGAAAATGTATTCTAAAAGCAAAATTTAAAATCCTGCTTTCTGAGATTCAAGGAAAAAGAAAAATAACAGCATATGGCACTAAACTGGCAGTAACTTCTACTTTTCTTTTACCTTCCATCATTACCAAAACTGTCAACTCATATAAGAAAACACAAACAAGATATATAAGGGATAGTAAAGTAAAATTTCAGAGAAGAATAAGGAATATGTGAGAAACAGATCACTTAAACTATTTGTATATGTTTAAATGTCTGGTTCTAGTAATTTCAAGACTAGATTTATGTAATTACCCAAGGTTATTACTGAGTTATCAGACTGGTTTCATGTAAATCAATGTAAATGTAGAGCAAGGCACTAAAGCAGAAAATGTCAAGTGGTGTTTTTCTTATAGATAAGATGATATAAAATGCATGTCTTTTTTAAGCAGTTTTACTTAATATTTACTAGATATTCTTGAATGTCTACTTTAGTCCAGGCTTCAACTACAAAATGGAGATAAAAAGAATATATGGGGCTGACTTAACAAGACAATAGATGTGTAATGGATGTAGTTTTGTACAATTGAGGATAAAATGGAAAGGAAGTTGTCTTGTAGAGATAAGTATACATTGTAGTGCAGTAGAGAAAATAATCAATTTTCACTGTAGGAGACATACAAATAAGACTAACACAAGAAATAGAGTAACAGCAAGTAGAAACGTGAAGGGCAGGAGGGAACAGTGTTGAATGAGAATAAGTAACTTATGACTTATTTAAAGAATGAAAAGTATTTTGGAATGACCAGAATACAACATCATATGTGAACTGCAGAAGGAAAAAATGATAGATAAGATTTTCCAGTTAATTTGTGATGAATTTTTTGTATGTGACAGCAAGAAACTGAAGATCCGATGTCTACTATCTCAAAACACATTCGTATGTGAGTAGAAAGTAGTGTTTCTTAGAAGTTTCTTAGACACAGTACATGGAATTCAGTATGCACTTGTCACCCACATACACGTGGTGCTGGCACCTTCTGAAACAGTGTTTGGAATCAGAAGATTGGCTTTGGGTGACAAACACACACAAATAAACTGAGAGCAGCAGAACCCGACTGCCCCAACCTCAGGGCATTGTAACGTGAGGATTAGAAGCAAGGCCAGTATTACACCAGCTGAAACCCCTTCAGCATGAAATGCCCAGGAGCACGATAAGCAAGAAGCTATACTGAGTGCTGGCTCAGGGGCCAGGTACTCTTATTCTCACAGTCTAAGGTTTATTAGTAGGCAGTGACCAATCCCTGGATTTCCATATTATCTGTCTTTTATTTCACAAACCCATATATGAAATATAATTTTATATAATAAATATCACGCAATATTCTAGCTTTTGTGTCCGAATCATTTTAGTTAACATTAAGGTCTCAAGTTGCATGTATTTTATTTTAAGTAGCTCAAGTTTATACTTCTTTATGGTAAAACACTACTCTATTGTGTATAAATATCACACTTCACAAACTGTTGATGGAATATATCTGTTTCTAAGATTTAGCTGTCTTGAATTGTGCTGGTATAAACACGGGTGTTCATATATTAATATGTTGTGATGTCTAACTTTTTTAGAAAGTTACCTGGAAAAAGAGTAGCTGGGTCAAATGAAATGACTACTTTTGGCTTTTATGGAGTCTTTACACTGACTGCCATGCTGGTTGTATCTGTTTAGAGTTCTCCCAACAATGGAGAAGGGTTCCTTTCACTCCATTGCCTCGCTACCACTTGTTATTGGTTGATTTCTTGACAGCAACCATTCTTTCTGGCATGAGATGGAATTTCAATGTTTTTAATTTGTGTTTTTGAATGGACAGCAAGGTTGAAATTTATTTTCTTGTATTTATTGGCCATTTGTAACTACTCATCTCAGCTATTTCATTTCAGAAACCTATTTTTTTAAAACAGATCTTTAGCTGGGGATTTAGCCAAGTGGTACTGCACCTACCTTGAAAGTTCAAGAACCCAAATTCTTAAATTGGATCTTTACATTTGTGAGTCTAATTATTTTGAATTCTTTATATATTCTAGATAATAGTAATCTATCTGAGTAGTCCCGGCAAACATTTCTTCACATTCTATAGGTTATCTTTTCCCTCTCTTGGTGCTTTTCTTTCTTTTGCAGAAGCTTCTTAATTTGATATGATCACATTTGTTGATTCTCAGTATTCTTTCTTGTGCCATGAGGGTTTTATTCAGAAGTCTTTGCCTACCTCTCTGTCTTCAAGAGTTTTATCTATGTTGCCTTCTCTCAGATAAAGCTTTCCTATTATAATTTTAAGATCTTTGATCCATTTAAATTTGAGTTTAGTATATTTTGAGAGATGTGGATCTAGGTCAACCTTCAGCCCGTGGTTAACCAGTTTTCCCAGCAGCATCTATTAAAGAGGCTCTTTCCTCCACTGAAAGGCTGTGGCCCCTTTGTAATGATTAACATAGCTGAGTGTGCCATATCCTTTATTCTGTTCCTTTTTAGTGAGAGTGTGTTTTTTACAAATACTGTGCTATTTTGATCACTAACTTCATAGTATAACTTGAAGCCCAGAATTTTAGTCCCTCCTGCCTTGCCACTGTTGCCCAGAATTGCTTTTGCTGAGTTCTATTCTGGTTCCAGATGAATTGTAAGATTGTTTTTGCTAGTTTTGAAACGAATATAATTGGTATTTTATTGAGATCGCATTAAACCTATATAATAATTTTGAAAGTATGACTGTCTGGATTGCTTCTATCAAGTATCAAGGAAGATTCTTCTGGTTTTGGAGATCCTCTTCAATTTTCTTTCTCAGAGCCCTGTAGTTTCATTGTAGAGGTCTTTTACTTCTTTGTCAAAGTTAATTTCCAAATATTTCTTTTTTATTGATGCTATGGTAAGGCATATTATTCTCAGAATTTCCCTCTAGGTAAATTTGTTATGGGTATACAGGCATGCTATTGAATTTTGTATTCTGCTATACTGCTACATTTAGATACTAATTCTAGGAGTCCTCAGGTGGAGTTTTTGTGATCTTCTCAGGAGTATCACGTAATAGCAAAAAAAAAAAAAAAAAAAAAAAAAAAAAAAAAAAAAAAAAAAAAAAAACAGAGAGAGAGAGAGAGAGAGAGAGAGAATTTACTCTTTTTTCCCTATCTGTATTCTTTTTATTTCTTCCTCTTGGTTTATTGCTCTAGCTAAATTTGAGAATTATATGAAACAGAAATGGTAGTAGTAGACCTTATTCCTGATTTTAGAGGAAGAGAGTTTGCTTCTCTCTATGTAGTATAATGCCAGGAGTTGGTTTGTTATAGATAAACTTTAGCAGTACGAAGAGAACATTTGACCTTCTGTTTCTATTTTCTTCACTGTTGTTTATCATTAATGGATGTTGGATTTTGTAAAATACTTTCTTTTCATCTAATTAAGTGATCCTGTGATTTTTGTCCTTATTTCTATTTATATGGTGTATTCTAATTATTGATTTGCATTTATTGAGCAATCCATGCATTCCTGGAAGAAATTGTATTTAGTTATGAGTATCATCTTTTTGATTATTTGCTATACTTTGTTTGCTAATAGCTGATTGAAGATTTTTGCATTGCATTTATTAAAGAGATTAGCCTGTAGTTCTCTGTTTTGGTTGAGTAATTTCTTGTTTTGGAATGAAGGTAATGATCACTTTCAGGGATGACTTTGGGAAATGTCACTTCTTTTCAATTTCATTAGAGTTTGAGGAGTACTGATATTAGCTCCTCTCTAATGATTTTGTAGAATTTTTCAGTGAGTCACTTAGGAGTAGGAGTTTTCATGTCATTGATTGATAGTGTCTTATTTTGGATTTTTTTTTTTGAGATTTTTAAATTATCTTTATTGGTACATTAAATATACACATCATGATTGCACTCCATATTATTTTGGATTTTAATCCTGGCAAATAAACTATCTTGGTACTTTAGTACCTAGGAATTTATTCATTTTTCTCTTTACTTTTGATTCTTTTAGAACAAGGTTCTCAATATTGTTACCAATAATCTTGATTTCAACAGAATCTATTGAGATTTTACCTTTTTATTTCTAATTGGACAGATTTTGGTCTTTTCATTCCTTATTTTGGTAAGATTAGTCATGAGTCTATTTTATTTCATGTTACAAATAAACCAACTCTGATTTATTGATCCTTTGCATTTTTTGGGTTCAATTTCGCCAGTTTCTGTCCTGATATTTATAATTACTATACTCACATTAGATATGAATTTGGATTTTTCTTATTTTTATAGAACTTTAAGGTGCATAATTAGGTTATTTATTTGCCCTCATTCTGTTTTCTGATATGGAAACTCACATCTATAAGAAAGAAATGTTAAAAATATTCCATGTAATCCTTATATTTAATATTGTATTCCACAATTTATTGTCATTGAATATTATTAAGATGTTTTGCTTTTTATTTTTGGTGGAGCATAATTTGTAAGTTTTTATAATCATGTTCTTCTCTTGAATTTTTATCTATGAATTTTTGGCTTATCTGAAGTATCAAATATTTTGTATTACTGTTTGTTTCTAGAAGGTCTACTTATACTTTGTTCCTTGAGAATCTGTTATTTTTTACTCTAAATTTAAATCTATGTTGTATGCCATTAGGTTAATATTTTTAAATAATATTTTGGACAAGCCAGCTCTCCGTCTTTTTCTCTCTCCTTTCTCTCCCTTTCTCTCTTTTTCTCTGTCACTTTCTCTGATTTTTCTCTGTCTCTATCAGGCTGTCTCCCCCTCCATAAAGATATCAAATATTATATACTAGCTCTTTCTGAGATCCATATTTCCTCCATTTTGCACTCTTGTCAAAATTCTACTGACTGTATATGTGTGGATGTATTCTGACTGCTCTATTCATCTATAAGTCAATATCTGTGGTAAATTCACATTATGTTAGTTGTGGCTTTACAATAAGTTCTGAAATCAGACACTATCAATCATGCAACTCTTTTCATTCATAAAAAATATTTTTGTTATTACAGTTCTTTTGAGTTTCTAATTGTAGATTATCTGTACTTTTGTACCATTATTTATTTTGTAAATTCAATAATAATAATATTTAAGCTGTACAATAATTTGTCATAAGATTTATGTATTAACAATTTTGAATCTTCTAATCAATGAATATGTGATATATTTCCCTTTTGCATATTTGTAAATTTTTTCATAGAATATACTCATCTTGCATATATTTGATTACATCCCTGCACATTTTTATACTTAATGTATTGTAAAAGAGAATAAATGCTACTTCTTAAACTATAAATTTCTTATGTATTCTATTTGACTATGTACATTTTTGCTGCATTTTTCATATTCTCCTACAATTGTCACCTTGATATTTATAGTCAAGTAAATATGTCATCATACAGTTGCTATGATTTTGTTTCAAATTTTATTTTTAATAAAAACAAGTATTAGCAAGTACACTAAAAATTCTCCAAATATTAATAACTGTAGAAAGACATAAAATTATGTTTATGTTAGCTCTTTGGCTTAATTGATTATATAGAAAAGTACTGGTGGGTTGTTAAATTGCCCTTCTATCCTGGACATAATAAATACAACATAGCAATTACCTGTGATGCTATTGTAGCTCAGAATAGGATATTTGACCTATAAGATGATAAAAGTGATGGTGCAAGGAAGGCACCAAGAAGAAAGAACATGAGGAGAGTGGCAAATTGTGATAAAGTGTCAGCTAATTCAACAAGAGATTTTAAAACCCAACCTAATGCATCATATTTTCCAAAATTATGAGAATTTATATCACTTTTATGAATGTGCAAATCATTTTTTATATCTGAAGTGTGTGGTATGCTTAGTTGACGTGAGAAAAGTTTATGAACGGTAGGACAACAGCACCAGCTGGAAGGCCTTTCTTTTGAGCTACATAATTTGAAGCACATCAAACTGCAGTAAATCTAGTTTTGTTTTGTTTTGTTTTTCCTGGAAGGTACTAAATTGATATAGAGTGGTATCCAAACATGGCAAGGAAAGGATTGAGACTGTAACTATTCAGATTACAAGATAACATAATTTTCTTGAAATTGTGTAAGTGTATACAAAATATCTATGCTACTTTCTTAATATTGCAAATAAAATTTGGTAATTTACTCTTCAACTTAGCCATGGAATATTTTAATCATTGTTGAATTTACTATTATATCCTACTACTATATCTTACTAGTATTTCTGTTAGGTGACAACACTAACTTTATTATAGTCTAATGTTTTTCATCTTTATAAAACAAGTGCTATAAAACATACTAAACCTCTTTGTGTATATATGTTCCTTATTATATATTGTCCTTAATCCAACGGTGAGAAGTATAGATGAGGTAAAGAAATTTTTGAATAATTTTAAGATTGTTAAATTCTCAATTCCTTTACTATAATAATTGCTGAAAATTATATATATATTAATATATATAACAATGTCATAGTTTTTAATATTTTTTACAATTTAATAAACATGGCTGCTAAAGATTTTCATATCATCTATTGAGTAAGATGTTAGAAAATCATTATATAATATCTGATAAACTATTCAAACACTTGTGTGTAAAATTATTTTGCATATATCTTTGAAAAATTAAAACGTGAGCTTCCAGTATATGTATATATGTATGTATGTATGTGTATATATATATATATATATATATGTATATATATATGTGTATATATGTATGTATAAATGTATATATACATAGTGTTTCTTGAGAAGAGAAATAGAAATTGGATAAATTTATCATAACAGTTGAGGTAGACATGGGTATTCTAATCCAATAAATTTTTAGTCAAAAGTCCAACAATTGCCTACAAGTTTCTGGGGTGATCAATAAGATCCCCACTGTTGTTGACTTTTTTTTTTAGCAAAAAAAATATTCTGATATATTCAAAAGATTTTTAATTCTTCCATTTTTTTCTTCACACAATTATTAATAAGAGAACGAGCAGCCTTGTGTATAAGTTTTTGTAGTTTATCATTTGTGTTCAAAAAGATCTTTTGATACATCTTTAGTTCCTTAGAGAAATGTAGTAATAAGAGTACAACATAATAAATATAGATGGTTTGAGAGCTGCTTTATAAAGATGAAATATTTTTATTGTGACATAGGTACATTTTATTCACATATCATGATTACACTCAACATTGACAATTTGTACCAGTATATGACGTGACTTGATTCTCATTTTTCCCATTCCCCTACTCACCCCCAACACCCATCCCTATATACATAAGCTACAAAAATGAAACATTTCTATACTGTTGCATGTAGACAAATAAATCATTACATGATAAAATATCAATATATGTCTGTTCATGTTCCTGTGCCCTTAAATTTCCATGGTAGATGAGGATAATATTACAGGAGTTAACCTTTAAACTCTGAAGCTTCACTTAATCATAATGTTAGAATAGAATTTAAAGAAAAATCTGAAGATTTTAAAGAACAAACACATAATAGAACACAATTCTAAATTATTATCTTACATGAATAAAGACTATTGTAAGATTTGTGGCTTATAAATATATTCTTCTTTCAACAGAATTACTAAATATCAGTTTTACTCCAGGTGAGGTGTTTATTACAGTATATAAAGATGAATAATTCATATTCATCTGCTAATTCTGGACTAACAGTAATTTCTTATATGTACAACACTTTAAGATATATCCTGCTTGTATTCTAATTGTTGACTATCTTTAAAATTTTAATGTTGATCATGCATGGTAAAGCCTAAAGCTTTTGACATATGTATAGACTGTTTTTAACCTCAAACATCATATGACCTTCCTTAGTCAATGCAAAGCTCTCTTTACTTTTCATATTTTGAGGAGACATCCTATTAAAAATCTTTGTAGTACATATAATTTCACAACTTCCATTTTTATGCTACTGAGTATTTATAGTTTTAAGAAGGGATGAGATTCAGTGCAGCTCTTTCTTATATTCAACTCAAATTTAATTTTTAACTTTTACTTATTAATTGTTCTTCCATAATCATGAGAGACATGTGTATGTCTTTAGTTTGCACAATTCTCAAATATGTGAAAATAACTTCTTTCTTCCTACATCATCCCCTTCTTAGTTTGTACAACCAAACTGAATTTTTAAGCAATTGCCGGTGCTTATACTCAAAAGAATACAGTTTCATAAAGTCCTTATTTCAGTTTATTAAAAGAAAAGATTGCATAGGGTTCGTCTGGAACAGTCCTATCTCCGACCATTTATTGAGTGGTCTGGTATTCTGTAATTATATGATCTTTCACTTTTTTTTTTTTCTTTTTGCTCAGAATAGCATATAACAGAATACTGACAATAATTATTGTAGATAAAAGGACAAAGTTTTCAGAGCTTTTTCAATTTGTATTAATGATGAGGAAAGCTAAAAGCATATCCTTATGGTTGGAGACAGGGTAAGAACAACAGGTAATTATCCCAAATATTCAACATAGATACAAATGAGTTTCTCTAAAATAGGTTGGCTAAAATTAGTCTTAAAAAATTAAAATACATGTTTAAAATTTAATAATTATGACTTACCTAGAGAGAGTACACTTAAAATTATCTAAATTGGCAAAATAAGATCTAAATATAAATAAATATTTGTTTATTCACTAAAATTCAGGGTTGTCACATTACCGTTTGTGGCTGGATATCCTCCCAAGGCCGCATGGGGCTTTTCCAGAGGTGGATGAATCTGCAACGTGCGACGTAGAATTTATGGTGTGTGATTATTAATCAACCATACCCGAATGCCTGGTTGCCCATCACTCTAATTTGGTAGTCTGGATGGGATGAGGGGACGGAAAAATACCGTTAAATTCTGCTGTTGTTTTTGCTATCATGTGGGTGCCATGCGTTTTCTCACCTCTGTGATGCCCCTCTGTCACGTGCCATTCTGCCTTCTAGCCAGCCGACTGCAGACTGAAACCCCCACAAACCGTGAGCTAAATAAACCTTTTCCCCTTTAATTTTGAGTGTTGGGTACTTTGTCTCAGCAATGAAAGAAAAATAACCAAGACATCACACTTGCATTCATTTTAAATTAATATTATAAGAAAAAATGAAGTTTTTTTTCTTTAGAAATAAAAAAGAAACAAACTAATAAGCAGGTTGAAAGAATCAAAGGGTACTAAAACAGTGCTCAAACTTTCACTCTAACCATTGTCATTCATTTTAATAATGTAGTTTATTTTATCTCCAAGGGCCAGTTTCTTTACATTGTAGGTAAGAAAGTTGAGGGGGAAGTATGGATGAGCTAGAGCGCATGAAGCTACTTTAAAACCAGAAAAATTACTATGAACTGTTTATAGCAGAAAATTATTATTTGTAACCTTGAAGTCATACAGACAGCAACCTCGAAGCAGAAAACAAAGAACACAAACTGTCTTGCAATCATTTGAACTAACATGTGGACAAGTTAAATCAATATTTGAGTTTTATCAGCTTGGCAAAGTAGCTTGAAAGGTGACTTGTATAGGGAATTGTCAAAATTATCTCAACGGAAGCAATAAATGATGAATAACAGCTGTCTAAAGGGAGCGTATTCTGAACTCTATTTCATATAAAACTGTTTTTTTTTTTTCTCATGCTTTAAATTAATAAGGTTTAAAATGTCCATTTCAGCTGCTAAAATAGAAGCATTCCGGACAGGTTTTGCCACAGTGGAGGGATCTTTGACAATTCCCTTAGTCAGTTACCTTTAAAGGTTACCAGGCTCTTCCATTATAAACTCCAGATTTTAAAGGTTTCTATGATTATTATTATTTATCTTATAAAAGAGAATCATTTACTTAAAGAAATGAAATTACACACCTGCTTATTCCTGCACTGCAGTTAGTGCTTTTGCATTTCCAAACTTTTTTTTTTTTTTTGAACAGATGGGATATTTTGCTCAGGGAAAACTTTCATTTGCTCGCTTTTTAAAAAACATATTTTCAAGACTGTCAAAACATTACAAAACCATTAGGAGACTCCCATGTTAGAATCTTGTCAGACATTTCATTACAAGCCCACGTTAAGATTTTAGCTATTTTAGATCACAAACTCCCTCAGCCAAGCACAGTCTGTTAGTGAAGTTGAAATTTGTTTAGGGGAGGTTGCAAATGAATTGCTGCAGTTGCAGCTCATAAGTGTCAAACTGAGTATAGTGACAGAGTTCTGGAAAATAAGACAAAACTTTAAATCAAGCACAGACACGAACTCACATCACTGGCATATTAGAGAAAATATTGTTTATGGTCAATTCTGTCATAATACTACACTCCAACAAAGTAAAACAAGCAATTATATAAAACTAAATTTCCTATCCAATCTGCAAGCATGCACCAGCTCTTTATCATTTCTATTTGTCTTATCTAAAGCAAATGGATAAATCTTTGTTTCCAATTGGCAATGAAATCTCTGTTATGTTAGTAAATGGAATAAAAAATGCAAATAAAAACAATCAAACATAAATGGTTTTTTGAATCAACTTGAGATGAACTATGCTTCACTAAAGAGAAAGCAATACAAATCTTATTTTATAAATGACAAAGATTTAATTTATGGTCCTATACATATTTTCCTTATTTCACAAAATCTCCATGTATTCCTTATTGAAGAATGTAAAGAAAGACACAACTATTATCTGGAACTTTGATATTTTCAAATTTCTTGATGGTTCTTAATGTATACATACCATTCAGTTAAGCAAGTTAGATAAGCCTGAAGTCAGTGCAAAGGAAGGATAGTTTCTCTTATGCAAGGATTACATAAAAAGAAGTTGGAAAACAATGTCAATAAGTATCTTGAAAAGACAATGCAAACTATTTTAAAACACAACGGATCCTTGACTTATGGGCTCATTTGGGTTCCAAGGGCTAGTTGTGACTTAAATTGGTTGTTAATTCATGCAACTGAGATTTGGATGTTTACCTGGGTACATGCTATAGATTACAAAAGGCAGATTACTCTTCCATTATCATCATTATCATTTATTGTCATAACTTGAGGGTATATTGTATGTGATATAAAATTTGGGGAAAGCATCATGAAAAACATTGAAAAAAAGAAAAAACATATTAGCCTGTTTCTGGATTGGATTTAAAATTTTGTTGTTGATTTGAGCTGGTCAACATTAGATCCTAGAGCTTATAGAAATTTCATATAACTTGAGATAGCTTTTGCTCACAAAATTATTGAAATTTTTTTCACATTGATAAGATAACCTGGCCTAATTATTAGACACTTCTATAGCAATTAAAGTATTGGGAAAATTCTAGTTCAAATTTGATCTGGTTTGTCACTCTCAAATCTTTGTTTTATTGAATTCTTTATTGGTAGATTTTATATACACATCATGAGCACACTAAAGACTGAAAATTTGTACCAGTATATGAAACGAATTAATGTCCATTTTTTGCCCATTTTCCTACTCACCATACAACCCCCCACCCCATATATATATGCTTTGTTTCATGTATGATAGATATTATGAAAGAGAAAATATTAAAAGAGAAAAGGATATGGTTAATCATGAAAGGAGAGAAAAACTTATAATCTCAAATACCTTTTAAAAGCCTGAAGATATCAAGTTAGGTTAATATGAAATATTTATATTATAAATATGTTAAAGCCAATGAGAAACCAAATCATTTTATTGTAATATAAATTGTAATTTGAAATTAATTTTGTGCCAATTTAGAGTTTGTACACCTGTTAAAACCATCAAGTTCAGGAGAAATGAAAGATTTTTTTTATCTAATCAACTATATTGGAATAACTTCATGTGTATTATGTTAAGGATATATTATAACTTCTCTTTCAACTATGTTGTCTTCAAAATATAAATAACCCATTTTCCATATTCTTTTGCTAGATACATGATAGAAATTCTAGTTTTTGCTCAACAACAACAACAAAAAATTCCCTTTTTCTTTAAGTGCACTTCAACGAATAAAATATTTTTTGAATGAAAATAGCCCGTGGAGGAAAATATTACTATGGAAATCCATTTGAAGAATTCAAAATTATTATCTAATCTCCCAAACAAATTCAGGACATCTTTGGAGGATGACAACATCCAGAAGAAGTACAAAGAATGAAGCATAATTTGTGTTCCTCCTATGAGGTAATACCACATGGATATGAAATCAACACCCATCAATAACTCCTGAGTACATATGAAACCAGGATAACAAGTAGCTCAATTTTTCTTCAAGTTATAATAAAGCATATTTATAGAAAGAAAAGAAAAAAATGTGATGTTAAAAAAAGGAAATAGTTTATGTTTATCAGGGTGGGGCTATAAGCAGGGCAGGGGAATGGAAAACAATGACAAGATATGTCATGTACTGGTATAAAATTTTATTCAATGTGATCATAGTGTATATATAAAATGTACCAATAAAATCAATTAATAAATAATATTTGTGATTGGAAATTTTACTAATTATTAGTACATGTGCAATAATATATTTCTAAAAAATAAGTACAACTTTAAAATATACATGTGACTGAAAGTTATGGATTATCAATAGTATTGACTTTGTATTTGATGGAAATGACACATAAAATTATATATTTCATCTTTTCATTTAACTTTTGCCAAGTATGATCATGCAGTTATTCAATTTTTATGCTTATACCAAATATATTTCCTAAGGTCTTCAAAACTTTTCACTTGCATACTGTTAACAAAAAATCAACTAAGATCTTATTTAAATTTAAAAAGAACACTTACTATTTGGTTAGTTCCTTGCAATGACTGATTTCACATTATTAACAAATTGCAGTAAAGAAAGTCAATGTAAAGATCTAAATATAATTGCATGACTGGAGATAAAATTCAAATCTCTAATATCTCTCAACCTTTTTTTTAAAGCTCAGTAACAACTTAATGAGATTGGTAGTAAAATCAGATCTCTAACACACTTCATTTACCTTTTTTTCTTTACCATATTTTGACTGTCAATTATTTGTCAAGAATAAACAAAGTTCTGTAATAGAAAAATTTCTAATGTAAGAGAATTAAGCATTAAATATTTTAAGTTGAAAAGAAGAGAGAATAAAGAAGAGAAAATAAAACATTGCCTTTTCTTGTGAACTTCATTAATAAACATTGGATTTTACTTGAGCTTTTAGAATGCTGTGTTAACTAAATATGCTGATGCACATCTCTACTCCAAGTACTCTGGGAGGCTGAGGCAAGAGAATATCAAATTTGAGCACAGCCTAGGCAACCTTAGCAACTTAGTGAGACCCTGACTCAAACTAAAAATTATAATGTGGTAGCTAGGCAGTTTAGTGAAAATGCCACAGATTCAATCCTCAGCATAATGAAAAATCTTTGACAAATATTCTGATCAGTGAGAAGTGTCCTACTAAATCTTTTGTGAAGAGATAGAAGAATATACAGTCTTCCATCTTCCTTGCTCTAGTCCAGTTTAAGAAATATTTTTAAAATAACTATTGGTATAATGTACATGGTGATAATATTTGTTCATTTTTAATTTTCTGCAATAATGATAATTTTAATAATAAAATATACCACTCAATTCTGCAACAGTAATTCTAATCAAGTAGGGAACATTTGAGAATGTATCTTCTCAAGGAAAGAAATGTAACTGAACCTTACATGTAATTCTAATTTGAGTACATATTTCACAGGTAATTTTATGAAATCAAGGATACACAAAGAAGAAGAATAGCTAGGACAGAAGGCATTATGCTAACTAAGCCAAAAGCAGAAAAACAAATATACTATTATATCACTTATGTATTGAATCTGAAAATCTTAAATTCTCAGGAGCTGAGGGTTTAACTGTGGTTGCTAGGGAAAGAGGTAGAGGAAATGGTGAGCTGTTGATCATAGTGGAAAAGGGGAAGAAATAGCAACAAAAATGTGAAAAATATTTTTGAAAATGTACTTTGACACTGTAATGATAGTGATACGTGTTCATACCTTTAATAGAACATGTTATAATTCTCATTTATGCTGATATCCTCCCATCTGCTACCTGTAAAGAAAGAAATCATGTTGTTAAATTAGATGTATCATTTAATCAGAACTTTGCATTAATACCAAGCAGAAAAAATATTCCTGAAAATTATAAAATTGGGGAATATGATTAGTTAACTCCAAAATGTAAAATCTGTATTGCTTTTCATAAAACATGTAATATAATAATAATAGCTCTTCTTGCTGCTAAAATTTTTATATAGATTGCACTTATATTAGGAATAGACATTTATAATAAAAACAAATGAGAAAGTACATACAGATGTTTTAAGAATAAATAATGTTTGTATATTGAATTAAAACTGAAATTGAATTAGAGATTAACTTGAAGATGAATCTTAAATGTATCATTTAAATGTTACCGGCCTGTGGGATTATTTAATGTCAGAGTAATTAATAGCTATAGTACAAATTTCAATGTCTTTCTTCTCATTTGCTCAACAAGAAGTCAGCCCAAAGTGAGCTGCCTATTTCTGCCCTCAATCCAGGATATGTTAAGGACTAGAGCAAAACAAAAACAAACCAAAGCAAAATCAGTATATAATAATCATTCCTCTGTGACAATTTTTTCATTCTCTTTTATGACACTAATATTCATGAACTATAATAATGTTGCTATGGAAAGTCAATTTACTTCCTCAGCATTTCTGAAAAACACTATGAGAAAGGAATCCATGCAAAGGGCAATGTTTTGATGTTTCCAAATCTGTTACTTCAAGTACCAGAAGATTCCATAGGATTTACAGATAGTCCCCATTTCTTTTTTTTTTTTCTTTTCATATGATATGTCTCACTTGTAAACAACAAATATATTCTTCTGCTTAGAAAATGTTTACCAATTTATTTTATTTATGTATTTGTGTATGTACGTATGTATGTATTATGTGTGTGTGTGTGTATGTGTGTGTGTGTGTGTGTGTGTGTGTGTGTGTGTGACATTCAGTCACCAGTGAATCTTAGGGCAAGTTTATAGCTGGGCCTCTTTTTCTTCCTTCTTTTTTTTCTACGTTTGGTGACAGAAAATGTTTGTTAGGCCTTTTTCCGTACTAAAGTAAAAACAATGATATATACAATTTTAAATGCAGGATACACTATTAGGATACTCAAAAAAATTACAAATAAACTGAAAAAATAATTAATTTTTAAATTAAAAAATATAAATCTTGGACTACTAGCTTCAGTTTCTAACATAAAAACTCTTTGGATATTGCCATTTCTGTCATTACAACAGGAAAACCATTTGTTAAATAAGAAGCCACTGACTCTCTTGAATTCATGCTAAACTTGTCATTAAAGTAAATCATGACTACTACACCTGTAGTAACAGGTGAATACAAAGAACCACATGAGAGATCAACTGATCAAAAGTCCCTGGAGCTGCAAACTGAGAAAATGACTTAAGCAGTAACTGACTTTGGAGAATTATTGAGGATAAGCATGGATTTACCATGAAGTGGTGATTCTCTTGCAAGCTCAGTTTCAGGTATATTTTCAAACTTTCTGAAGTTATCCTCAGGATTCCATAAGGTTTAATAACAAAGAGACTAAAACAACAACAACAACTATATATATATATATATATATATATATATATATATATATATATATAGTTTTGATATATATAGTTGAGTCATATATATGTTGAGTCTTCTTAGTAGGAAGATGCAAACAACTATATATATATATGTTAATGGCTAGACAGGGTAACTATTTTGAAAAACATTTGAATCCTGCATAACGAAGGCTTAGTAGGCAATGGGGAAAAAAAAAAAAAAAACTTATCCCACCTAGAAAAAGGACAATACTGTAGTTTGAGTTAAATACATATAAGGGTGGGAAAGCAAAGAAAAATATGTGGAAGTCAACTCACCAACAAAGATTTACACTAGGATTCATTCCATAATATTAGAGATTTTTTCCACATCACTCACACTTTAATACCAAAGATGTAAGGCTCAAATACAGTAATAGCAGATCAGAGCTGAGAGCTCTGAGGCCTATAATCTTTTTTTTTTTTTGGAAAGTTTTTGGTGGTTTTGTTATGGTTTAGTAAATTCCAAGACAACAGAGTATATAGAAAGACACCAGATGAATTGAACATCAGTCCAACACTTATATTATGACAACTATTCAACATAGTGTGTTGTCCAGTGGGCCTAGGCTTCAGGGATCTGAAACTTAGCCTTATCAGACTTATTTCTCTTGAACAGAAAAAGAAGAAGAAGATTAGAGGAGAAAAAAATCAAAGCACTTTTTATTTGCAGAAGGAAGACATATGAAGTCATTCCAAGGCAGGGGCCAGAACTGTGACATTTTAGAATCTGGGCCATTTATGAGATAAGGAAGTCATCTTAACTCCCTTAAGGCTTGATACTTGATGAATTTATTTTGGGCTTTATGGGAATTGAGGTAGCCATGGCAACCTGCAATAGGAGAGACAGGGTCATTTGCACATAGTAAAGTGTCAAAACCATAACTGATCACCTTCATATGACAGAATTGCTTGAAAACTGACTGGTGCTCATAGTCACACAAAGGCTGCTTTTTCTGTCACCTAAAAAGTGTCCAGATCTTTATTTTAAGCCTAAGGGTCCCTTCTGTTCCTACCTCAATAACTGTATAGAGAAACATAAAATCTCACATGGAAGTGCAGTTATTTTTGCTTTCATGATTCAATTTCTTATGTCCTGTTTCCAACCAAATGTATTTTGCTCTTGGGCCCTGATAAAATATCATAAATTGTTATTATAAGTTTACAAACAACAAAAATGTACTTTTCACGGTCCTGGAGGCAGGGCCATTTCATATGAAGGCATCAGGAGGTTCACTTTCTGAGATACAGATAAGGTGGGGAGACTTCTTTTGGCTCAGGATTTCAGAGGTTTAGTCCAAGGTGAAATAGTCTCACTGTTTTTGGATCTATGTGAGGAAGTTTCTCATGGTGAAATCACTAGGTCAAATCAGCCTGTTACCCCAAGCCAAAGAGAGGGCATAAATATCCAAATCACAGTCTAAGTTAGTAGGAAGATGCAAAAAACATCATTTAAAGAAACAAATCAAACATGTAACTAGACTCAGACATGAAACATGTTTCATAATGTTAGGGAAAAAAGTTCCTAAGATTAGTACTATATTCTAGTTGAAAATGAGCAGCCAGCATGAAAAATGGCTCAAGTGAACAGATAAATAGAGATGAAAATAAAATTAACCCAAGGAAAGCCTGGAAGTGCAAAAACTATCATCACAGAAATTTTTAAATTATCTTATTTTTTGGTTTAATTCAGATCTTTATTAGTACATTATAAATACATGTCATCATCACACTCAACATTGAAAGTTTGTACCAGAATATTACATGACTTGATTCTCACTTTTCCCCTTTCCCCACCCATCCTGCAAACGCCCACCTCCAATACACATAAGATTTGGTCCCTTTTTTAAAATTACTATCACATTCTTTTTCCCCTCATTATTTACCCTTACACCCTTTTTCCTTTTAAATATTTTCTATTTCACAATATCAACTATATACACTAGAACTCATTTACATCTTTATTGTCTCATACCAGAGAAAGATAAGACATTTACACCTCTGTGACTTATTTATTTTACTTATGAGGATGCCTTCAAAGTACATTCGTTTGAGTATGAATGACTCAATCATCTAATTTTTTATGTCATAGTAATACTCCATTTGATAAAAGAACCACATTTTCTTTATCCATTCTCTCCTTGATGGACATTTTGGTTGTTTCCAAGATTTAGCAATCACAACCTGAGGTGCTATCAACATGGATGCACATATGTCACACTGTGCTATGAAACTTTTAACTCTTTTGAGTATATACCTAGTACAGCAATGGCTGGGTCAAATAGAACCTCCAATCGGAGATTTCTGAGAAATCTCCAGACTGATCTCCACAAGGGTTGTATGAGTCCACAGTCCCACAAAAGTAGAAAGATTTTCTTTTCCTTGGAAGCCTGGCCAACATTTGTTTCTGGCTAATTCTGAATAGCAGCCATTCTTTGTGGAGTTAGATGAAATCTCAGTGTTGTTCTCATCTGCATCTCTCAAATGACCAGTGACGTTGAGCACTTCTTCATATATTTCTTAGCTGCTCTGACTTCTTTCTCTGAAAAGTATCTGTTCATTTCAGTATCCTGCAAAGCTATCCTTTAAAATAGAGGGGGAAATGAGATATTGCCATGAAAAAGAACACCTGAAAAACATCACAAATACAAAAGTTTCATTCCAAAACATTCTAAAGAATATCTTGGAGAAAAATAAGGAAAGTTACAAACCATGAGATCCAACAGAGTCAACCCATTGGGCCAAACAAGAAACTGATTAGAAAGGGGCAAAAGAAAAATAAGGTAGCCAAGACCAGAAAAAAACATGACAGCACTAAATTTGCCTATATCAGTCATTACCATTAATTTCAATAAACTAAATGTGTCAATTAAGAGACACAGACTGGCAGAATGGATCAAGAAGCAAGATCCTACAATCAGCTGCATACAAGAAACTCACCTAATTCAGAAAGAAAGCCATAGACTGAAAGTAAAGGGATGGAAAACAATACTCCATATGACAAAAAACAGCGAAAAATCAGGAGTGACAATCTTATTTGCAGACATAATAGATTTCAAGCAAAAATTGATATAGATAAAGAAGCACACTATCTTTCAAAATTATAAAGATCAGATCTGTGAAATATGCTGTTGGGATTTCAATCGGGATTGCCTTGAAGGTGTAGAGTAGTTTTGGGAGTATAGCCATTTTGACAATATTGGTTCTTCCTACCCAGGAGCAATGTATGTCCTTCCATTTTTTGATATCATCTTCTATCTCCTTTTTCAGAGTGCTATAGTTTTCAGAGTAGAGGTCTTTCAACTCCTTTGTTAGATTGATTCCCAGGTATTTTATTTTTTGGGGTGGTATTGTGAAAGGGACTGACTCTCCAATTTCTATCTCAGTGGGTCTACTGTTTGTGTATATGACGGCTATTGATTTTTGAACATTGTCCTTGTAAGCAGCTATGCAGCTAAAATTGGAGATTAGGTCCAGCAGTTTTTTAATTGAGTTTTTAGGATCCTGTAGATAGAGTATCATGTCGTCAGCAAATAATGACAATTTAATTTATTTTCCAATCTTTATTCCTTTTATTTCTTTCTCTTGCCTAATTGCTATGGCTAATATTTCCAGAACTATATTGAACAGAAGTGGTGAGAGAGGACACCCTTGTCTTGTTCCTGATCTTAGTGTGAAAGGTTTCAGTTTTACACCATGTGGGGTATACATATATCAATTCCACACAAGAAACACAAAAATTATGCATTGCAGATACGTACCAAAAATGAAGGGAGTCACATAGAATGGCTGCCATTTCAGAATCAGCCAATGGGAAATGTTGGCGAGGCTGCGGAGAAGAAGTAACCCTTCTCCACTGTTGGTGGGACTGTAGACTCGTACAACCCCTGTGGAGATCAGTTTGGAGATTCCTCAAAAACCTAGGATTGGAGGTCCCATGTGACCTGGCCATTGCCCTGCTAGGTATATACACACAAGAATTAAAAGACTCATATCACAGTGACATATGTGTACCCATGTTTATAGCAGCCCAATTTGTGATTGCTACATCTTGGAAACAACCCAAGTGTCCATCAACTGGAGACTGGATTAAAAAAAAAAAAAAAAACTGTGGGTCTTCTACAGAATGGAGTATTACTCTGCCATAAACAATGATAAGTTTGAATCATTTCTACTTAAATGGACATACCTTGAAGATATCCTCATAAGTGAAATAAATAGCTCACAGATAGGTACATATCACATCTTTTCTCGGGTATGAGAAAATAAAGATGTAAATGAGTATATAATGGGAAATTGGAAAGAAATATTTGATTGAGATGGGAACAAGAGAAAGCAGAGAAGTTAAAAAAGAAAGACAAAAAGGAAGAAAAATGGAAACAAGTATTTTATAAATAAAGAGGGAAAAGGAGTTGAAGGAAAGGATAATGAGAAAACAAGAAGAAAGAAGATATATACACATATGAATACGCTACGTTGGAGGCTACCACTATGTATATGAAAAATGTATAAAAAAGTAAAGAGAGAAAGAAAGGAATCATTTAGGGCATTGAAAAATAGACAGATCTTTTACAAAATAGGTAACATTACAATTACTCTAAGTAGCTAAGAAACCATAAAGATTATACAATATTTTTTTAATTCAGTCAGATATTCAGTCAATAAGAAAACTGTTTCATTGATTTTTGTTTGTTTTTGTGTACAATCCCTGGAAATAACAGTGAGAAAAAGTTTGTGAATTAATATTTTATAAGGAGGTATAAAATTAAAATTGTAATATTGATTTTTTAAAAATGTAAACAGACAAAGAAAGAGAGTAATTATGGTGGTTCATAGTAAAGTAGCCTGCAATTTTTGTCTTGCATAATTTATTGCTCTGTTTCTCAGAAATTTTATCTGGGAAGCTATATTAATTTCTGTAAAATCCACATGAACGCAGCAGAAATCATTCATCTTTTGCCTCTTGTGTTACATTGATGAAAGACATTTCCCCATGAAATATGAACTCTTGTACTTATGGTTGCTTATACATAGCACATCATAGTGCAATGCTATTCTGACTCTGTGCCAGAGAATACCTGGCATTTATGTCTCACAGTGGCAGCTTGGGAACAAGACATGAGTTGGTACACGCTGAGGGCCATGTACATGAGATATTTGCCACACAGCTGGCATGACAAAATTGGCTGAGAATCCTAGTTCAGAAAGACCTGAGAGGAATCATTAGAATTGCACATGAAGTATAAATAGTGATAACAAGGAATTCTCTCACCCCCTCCTTATATCTAGCACCTATTCTTCAATAAAAGTCTCTATTTTGTGAAGAATATATGTCTTTCTCTTTTCCTGAGAAGTTAAATACAAATCCATTTTAATTCAGTCTCTCTCTATAAGACATAGCTCGTTTCACTGTAACCCGGCCCAGGTACATATACGGTCCAGCATTTCCCTCCTCAACCATCCATCTTGGAACTCCTTTGCCCTTGTTCCACAATAAAGATGGTGTGAGCAATTTTCCTAGTGTGACAAGCCAGTCTTCTATCCCTTGTTTTCTCTATTAAGTCACATTTCCTACCATTGCCTATTTATTGTCATCACTAGAATTGAAATTCAGACTCATTTAATTAAAATATTCTTCTTAACCATATAGTGTCTCAATATTCCAGATCTTTCATGTTGATCAGTGCCAATTTTCTCAGTGAAACAGTGACACATTGCCATGATGGCTGGCCCACAGCAGAGAAAATCCAAAATGAACTAGCTGGTAGACACAAATTCCTATTCAGAGAAAAACATTTCTTATATTCCTTGTCAATGTGACCTCCTGCCACCACTCCAAACTAAAGAATGTTAATCTCTAGTAAGACAGGACCAAATAATGCAGACCACACATATTTCCATATCACCATAGACTACCTCTCTAAGGACAATTTCCCAGTCCCACTTAATGTCAGTCAAAGCTGACAGCTTGCTTCAGCTTTCATAGGCCACTGTGACACTACATCTCAACCAAACCAGTGTGGGAGGTATATGATACTTGGAGGTTGCTCTTCATGTCAGTGTGATCCAGGTTGACAGTGATCTGAAGGAGCACCGATATGACTCTGGATCAGAAAATGGCAAAGCATTTTTGACCTTTCTACATAAAAACTAAATTAATTTTGATCTTATTTAATGCTGATGTTTTAAAAGAATATATTATCTAGGAGAAATAAGTAGAACTATGCACATGCACCCTATTTTCAAGATGATTTAAATGGCATGTACTGCAAACATATACCAATAAAATGAAAATATATTAAATATATCCTTTAGGAGACTAGCTTTATATGTAGAATCATTTTTTTTATATTCTCCCTTTCCCTACCTACCCAAGATATCATACAAAGAAAATAAAGAAACACAACAGGACAATAGATTTTATCTTTTAAGTATGTGGGAGTGTTGATAACCTCTAGCATTTCACCGAGAATGTAGCAAGAGTTTTGATTTACTGCTTTGGCTCATATAGAAGGAGGTAAAATTCTCAGGACCTTCCACTCATTTTTTTTCCTACCAAACGAACTCATATGTGAGATGTCAAGAATCTTGTAATGAGTTGTTTTAAAAAAGATCTTGTAAATGTTCTGTCTGTTGTTGTGCATAACAATGTAATTGCATTCACCTAAGACTTACTCAGAGGTATACATGTGAACTAAATGGAAGACTATGAAATATAATTGGTTCAAGGTACCATTTTTCACTTGTTCTTATATTGTCCTGAATGATCAAAGTGACATTTTAGATGTCCTAATGTTATTGTCAGGAACATTCTATATCAAACAGCCTTTATATTTTTTTCCCAGTGTACCTGTTTGTCAGTAAGAAGCTGAAGGGAACTGTTGGAGAACTTATTTTGTATTATTTCACTGACATGGCAAAATTCAAATCTAGGAGACTCACTCTTCTCCTTAGCTGGATGGCTGGGGACTGATACTTGACTGAGATCACTTTCTCTTTTTTATTTGAATTTTTTCTTATCCTTACATGTTATTTTAAAAATTGTACAAAGAAGGCCAGAGATTTAGCTCAGTGATTCTGGTTCCTGCTTAGCAAATGCAAGGTCCTGAGTCTGATCTTCATTAAATACATACAACAATGCTGGGTGTGCTTACTCACACCTGTAACAACAACATTCTATAATCACATACCACTATGCTAGATGTGGTGACTTATGCCCATTATCTCAAAACTCTGGAGGCAGAAAAAGGAGGATTGGTGTGAGTTCAAGGCTGAGTTCAGGGTCAGCCTGAACTACAAAATGAGACCTGTCTCAAAAAAAAAAAAAAAAAAAAAAAAAAAAAAAAAAAAAAAAAAAAAAAAAAAAAAAAAAAAAAAAAAAAAAAAAAAAAAAAAAAAAAAAAAAAAAAAAAAAAAAAAAAAAAAAAAAAAAAAAAAAAAAAAAAAAAAAAAAAAAAAAAAAAAAAAAAAAAAAAAAAAAAAAAAAAAAAAAGAAATAATAACTCAAACACATTATCATTACTATGTTAATAAAAATGTAGTCATAACAGAAATTAAATATTCATAGCTACACCAGATAAAAGTGGTTTATACAAAACACTGAGATTTGTTAAAAGAAGCATTCAGCATATGACAGGCATTCACATGTCTTGCATACAATATTTCCTGGAGGACTGAAAACTAAGACGTGAAAATAGTTGCCTGAATGTAATATTTCACTGTTTCTTAACACTTAAAACATGTTTGCCTTTAACAGAGATGGAACAGATGGTAACTGACAGCTTGATAATAATAAGAAGATCAGTTTTGTTTTTTTACAAGAAAACTTACATCCCGAAGAAAAATATAAGAAACCAAAATATAAGTCAGAAACGCTATCATCTTGATCATTGTATTGAAGTGGAGAGAGACCAACACACCAGTACAAGTATGAAATAGACAATTATAAAGCAATCATGGGAATTTTGACACAGATAAACACTTTGACTTCTTTTGTTTTGATTTTTTGCCTAGATGATTTAATGCTGCTATCGTTAAGAAAGGGAATGTTCCAGCAATCCTAACAGAGAAAGATGATTATGATTAAATAGATACCATTGAAATATCATGAATGGAGAGTAATGAGTACCAGGGAGAAATTTTTCAAACTACTATACACAGTTGAGAAGTGGTAATTTGGCAAGAGTTCACCACAGTGAAAAAAGCCTATGCGATAATGTGTGAACTTCAACCAGGAAGAAGTAGCTGCCGGTATTTTGATTTTATAAAGTCAGAAAAAGATAAACATAAGATATACATGTAGGAATGAGCCACACATTTTCTTCTGAAAATACAGATAGAAGTAAATAAAATATAATTTTGAATTTTTTCAATCTAATAAAAATAATTAAAAAGTATTTTATTAAAATATGTCAATTCCCTATCAACAATTAATACAGTTCAAGTTTCCATCACATACTGTGACCTCAGATTGTAGTTGTTGTGTGTGTGTGTGTGTGTGTGTGTGTGTGTGTGTGTTTGTGTGTGTGTAAAACAGGGTCCCACCTTCTGTAGTTCAGGCTGGCCCTGAGCTCAGCCTTGAACTCACACCAATCCTTCTGTCTCTGCCTCTCAAGTGCTGGCATTACAGGCATGAGCCACCACACCTGGCACTGTAGTATGTGGTTCTGATTGCTGGTGGGCATGAGTCTTCACATCCAGCATTGTTGTATGTGGTTACCTGCGACAGAACTGGGGCCCTTGCACTTACAAGGTAAGTGCCAGAACCACTGAGCTAAATCCCCAGCATGTATAGTTGTTTGTTTTAATGGGGAAATAATATACCTACACATGCATGTCCTGGAATGTTATAGGAAGACATTTTAGAAAGAGAAATTGTAGAAGAGGTGTTGTACAGAAGCAGTGTTCAATTCCATATGTTAACAATTGAGTAAATTAGGTCTGAAGTCTATATTAAAAAATAAAAATAAAAAACTTTGTTATACTAGAAGAATAAACCAGTGGAGGAAATAGGCTTTATTACACAAGAATTTTAAATTGATATTTTGCTGACAAGTTTCTTCAGCCAATGAGTTATTGTTAAAATTGTTTTGTAGAATATAAAACACTTTATTAAATATTACCCTGCAATTCAAAGTGGTAGATATTTTGAGAAATTTTTGAATACCACCTGCTATAAACTGCACATTTACTTTGTAACTTGTTTTCTTATGAGCTTTCATAAAGAGGTTGAAAAGTAGGCTACGGAGAAGTTGAAAAATTTGTGTAAAAATTCAAGATCTGTTTTATTAATTCTCACATAGCATATGATCAAAATTATGTTTTTTGTTTTTTATTTCCAAAATAATTTACAAAGATTTGTTAAGAATTAGAAATCTATAAAATTTAATCTGTTCACCAATTTTATTATTTTGATGTTGAGTTATAAAATTAATTAATTTATAAAAATTATATTTTCTCTTATTTGTTTAAAATATTATTTGAACATATTCCTTCACACAAAAGATTCATTCAATAAAGGAAAACTGTTTGAAATTTGATAATAATATTTAACATTGCAACATAATTTCACAATTTATACATTAACAGAAAATAGAATATATAAAGTATATATATTTATTTATGCATAAAGTAAATATAATAAATGAGACCTAAATATAACACCTTTATGAATAGGTTTAAACTTACTCAAATGCAAAATTTTAGTGTCAACATTTTTATTCTTAATGCTTTACATAATATTCTATGAATATTAGGGTAGATTAGATGCTAAGGATGTAGATTCCAATGTTAAATTAATTGGTTGAATTCTGGCTTTTTCAGATGTTATAACCACACTGTTCACCACTTAAACTTTTTAAACCTTTGGTCACATGCTTCCATATTTTGATTACAGTTTAATTTATTTATCCATTCCCAATATTTTAGAAGACATATAGTAGTTTTCATGTTTTATTTCATAAGGAATTACTTTATATAAACAATATATTTACATACTCATATTTATTCACACATCTGTTGGGTCAGTTCCTATTATATTTCCTATTATATTCTAATGGATCATAGTTAAAAAATAAAAGCTATGTATATAGCCCACTTATGTGTCCATCGGCAAATTACAGAAATCCTGCTTAACTGGATTTTAAATATGGTTTATGTTTTCAGGTAGGAAAGAGACTCAGTACTTTGGGAATGCCAAGGCTGAAATCATGGGAATCATTATTAGCTTTCCACAATGAATACATAGTAACTATGTCATTTCGTCCTTCCATGTCTTTGTTTAAGACAATAAAAGAAATTAGTAATAAATGTGAGGCAAAAAACAGTATCTGACAATATGTATGTTTTGGGTTTTGGTGCATATTAATAAAAGTTTTTTTGAGCCAGTGTCAAGTTCCAAACACACTTTCTTCTTCTTTTTAAAACAAGAATAGTTTTGCACACTAAAGTCTAAATGTGACAGTTTTTTGACCCACTGAATTAACTAGGCTGAATAGCATTCCCCAGAATGTCCTTGTTAAAATGATCTCTGTTGACTTGGGGTACGGGCAATACCCTTTAAGGAAAGTTGAAGGGCAGAAAGCAGCAAAGACCATTTTGTAGGGTACACACCCTCTTTTCCCAATCATTTCACAAATACTAATCTAGCCATTGCTGGGAAGCAATTTGTCGGATGATGTTGCAGTGCCTAATCAATGAGTTTAAGGTAAGAACAAAAAGAGTCTACTTGGAGACAGGAAGGTCAATAAAAGATGAAAGTCCTTCCCTGAGGGGAAGATTTAACAGTCATCAGAATTGCAATTGTTCTTTCTCCCAGAAGACTCTGATTGCTGCCCTTGCACAAGTTTCAGATCCAGCCGATAAGATTGTGTGTACTTCTGACCTTATGCTCCCCACACCTACCTGCCAGAGAATTTAGGCCTTGCTTAGGCCCTACAATTGCAGAGTACTGATTGAAATACTGTACTTAATACTTATGAGAAGACGCATCAAGATGGGGAGGAGGGAAGGTGAAATGGCTTGTGATCTTCAAGGAATTCTTGTTCCTACTTTATTCAGCCTGACAGGAAAGTGTTTTCAGACAGGTTTTTAAAAATTGAAAACTATACAAGGAACTTGAAAAAAATAGGAAGCAAAACAAGAAGAAAGTAATTTTGTGCCTGACAAATAAAGAAAGGTCTTTTGAATGCTATATGAAAAGGAAGCAACCTTCAAATTTGATTAAGACTGGATTTTTATGTGAATTTTAAACAGAAAATGCCCTTGACTTGGTTCTTCTGAGCAGAAATAAGCAGAAATGTCCTAGAGTGTTCCAGTAATTCTAATATAATAAAGTGACTTCAGAGAAAAAGAGGTCTGTGGGTATGTGTATGCATGCATGTGACTGCACGTTTGTGTATGATGTGTGCATGTGTTCTTGTTTTTTGCCTAGCAAGCTGGTAGGAATGAAAGTGGAGAATAATGTTGCCTGAGAAACTGGTGTCTTTCTTCTATTGATATTTTCCAGAAACATTGTTTACACGTGTAATTAAGGATGAGTATTTCAGATCACTACTTTCTAAAGCATTCTATAAATTTGAAAGCACTTATCATACCTATTAACATAATGCAAAAATGAGGTAAATGATAGGACTTGTGACTAAGTGGCTATGTGGAGATTGGGAGAGGACAGGCATGTATTCTTTACTCCAAATTACTTGACAGGAATATTAGTTGTAACAAGGAAGAGGTTTCAGAAACAGAGCTATTTGTGTGAACAGATAATATAACCAATTCAGTTTTATATTTACTACTTTCATTATTGTACTTGTGCATCTAAAATGAATGGTCCAGCTGGCTCTGCAGACTTGGAATTTACAAAGAGGAAAATATTCAGCACTGGATGCATGAGCTAATGTAATACCTTGGTATTCTCATTAAAGCCATGGAAGAAAACAATACTATTTATACCAGCTGCATAAAAGAGGCGGCTAAAATATCTGTCCTGTATAGCTTTTCAATGAGCTGTTAGTAAAGGGTTTAAGCTAACACACAGTCCAGACTGAACTATAACATTCCTTATGGAAAGACACATAATTTCCCAATCTCCATCACCAAGTCCCTTTTGGTCTATATTCTTTTATATTTTTTTAATCTTTATTGGTACATTACATATACACATCATGATTGCACTCAAAAATGACAATTTGTACCAGTATATGACATAACTTAATTCTCATTTTTCCCATAGCCCTACCCACCCTACCATTCTCACCCCCTCTATATATAAAATTTGCTTCCTTTCTTTTTTAATAATCTCATTATTTCCCCCTTTACCCCATTTTGTTTTGAGTATTCTCTATTTCACAATGTATAACATATATTCTAGAACTCATTTACCTCTCTATTTTCTCATACCAGAGAAAAGATATGATATTTACACATCTGTGACCTATTTATTTTACTTATGAGAATGGTCTATATTCTTTAACAGACACATAAGTACTTTTAATGATTAACACCTGTCACTAGTATTATTGTACAAGTACCCAAAATACAAAGTCGAGTGTAAAGTTTATTACTGATCAAATCTTCATTGCTTCATGAAGAAAATCCTTTCTACACGTCAGTATTTTTGATGAGATCTTGATGGGAAAAATAGTTCTATGTTGCTTACTAAGTCCTGCTTATAGTGTTAATGAGAATAAAACCTAAATGCTGATCTTTATAAATGATTGCATCTACATTAATATACAATAATTGACATAACTGTTAATAATTATTGATAATCAAAATAAGTCACATACATAACAAATTTCAATCAAATACTAGTTAAAGAGTTTAAATATGCAATGTGATCTTCACTAAGCCTACTAATTATCCTCATACAGGTACAGTAATTTAGAAACAAATAACTACAATAGGCAGTTATTGTGATATATTATTGGTATCATTTGAAATTTAAAGTCTGGGAGAACAAAGGTCACATTTAATTATCTGTTTCTAAAATTTGCTATGTTGAAAAGATACTCCTGTGTCCACAAAGACATCTGATTTCCAAAATTATAAGAGTAACTGACATTTGAAAATCATATACCTAGGCTGTTTGTAATCTTAAAATACAAAATTTTTGCCAACATATGGGAAGAATTAACTTCACATATACTACACAATTTCTTCCAAAATATCAAATTGTTAAAGGTTGACTATTAATTTTGTAAATGTCATTATTTGAGTAATTTTTGATCTATATACAACTTAGAATTACATTGCTAAAATATTCCAAATGATATTGGAGTTTTTAAAATTAAATGTTCAGTTTGACAGTTTCACCCTGTTATGCCATCTGCAGATTCTCTCTCTCACTCTGAAACAATTTCTTTCATTGCTTCCAGCTATTTGGCAGAAACAAAAAAGTGAATAGCTAACACCTGGTTACTAACTACCAGCCAACCTTGCAATTTTTGCCTCTGTGGAAATAAAGATTGAACCTTAGAAATCAAGGTAAAATAAAAATTTTACATACTCAGACTTATTTCCAATAATGCAATGTCTGCGTTCAGGGGAAGAGAAAGGATAAAAATAAAACATCTTTTAATTCAGTCTTTAACATTTTGATCTGAAAGTAAAAATAAAAATACTTTTAAATGGTTATTAATTCACTTAGCATGATAAAACTCTATTGATTGTGACGTTAGTTTACTGACATTTTAAGAACAAAATGGTAAGAAATCTTAAGTAATAGATAAGTTTTTTATATTCAACACCAAGTTTTCCTGGTGACCAAAATTTAGTCAGTGTTTCATTTTATATCTTATGGAGGAAAATAGGATTGAGAAAATCATTCTTATACTTTTAACTTTAAAAATTATTAATTAACATAAATACATACATGCACTGAGCACATTAAATGTTGCATGTTAAATATATAAGATGTTAACATTTAGGATTTTGGTATTAATTGCCTGATTATATTTTTGTGTATTAGTATGTATAAATATATTTCTTCTTGAAATTGTGAAAATGTAACCATGGGTTTGACTTTATGGTTCTAAACTCTGAATGAATTAAAGAAATTCTCATTGTTGAGTGCAATCATGATGTGTGTATGTAATATACCAATAAAGATTTCATTTAAAAAAAAAAAAGAAATTCCTAAGTAACATACCATCCCCCATACTTTAATTAGTGAATTTTCAGCAATGAGTCACTTTTTTGCCAAACCAATATATTTCATTAGGATAATAATTTCATTTTACCCAGAAAAATTTGTAAGTTTCAGCCTCTTATATTCAGTAACATCAGATATAGCAGTCAAATAATCCTAAATTTTAATTTTTAAAAAATATTATGAAGCTGGTAAAATTATTTCTACTCTCTTTATCAAGGAAAATTTTAAAAATATTCCATCATTTAATAAGTATCTCTCAGTCTCCTAGCCTATAGTAATGATCTTCAGAATTTATCATTCTTTTCTAATCCTAAAATATAACTTTTTAGGGTTTCTCCTGTTTCTACCTTGTTACATATTAACACTCATCACATGTTAGCTGATCCTGAGCACGTTATAATAATAATAATAATAAGCAATAATATCTATGTTTACTTCTGTAGAATGTGGTTAAGATCGTATCAATCTTAGAGACTGGCATTGAGGACTCTTGAAATGAAGTATAATATATGCTAAAAATTACAAGAAATAATAATCATCATATTGGTACATCATTATTGTTTACTCACATCATTGTCTGAACTACACATCTCTCAGTGTTACAAATAAATCATAAACACCAACGGAGAAATTTATACTGTCTATTGCAGCTGAATATTTAATTGGCAAGAAAAATAACATCTGTCGTATACATATGACAATAATATAATACATATATTAGATTTAATTAACTGCCAAAGAAAATTTAATCTGAGAATGAAGCAGAAACAGAGAGACAAGGATTGCAATTTTCAGATATTATAGCTAGAGAAGCCTGGTTCAACAGGGTTACATTAGAGCAGAAGGATATAGAGATAGTGCTCATTAGTACAGCTGAGGAAAGAGAATTTCAGGCAAAATGAAGAGGTAGTAGAAAGGCCCATGGCAGGAGCAGGTCTTGCATTTCTCCATCAACAGCAAAGAAGCTATCTCTTTAATTCAATAAATTAGAAGATAAGTAGCAAGAAATGAAGTGAGAGAGATAATGAAAGGAAACCAGGTCTCTCTAGAAATTTTAGGGATTTGAGCAGAGTATAACTACCCAAAACTAAGTGAAATTGGAAGCAGCAGATATCAAGACAGAAGACAATATTCTTAATAAAAAAATATACATTGTAAATGCTACATTCCACCCAGACACAGATCACACCAGTGTGAAAAGCAAATACCAAAGTGACAAGCAGAAAATTCAAAGAACATTTTTAAAATTTAAATGAAGAGATGAAATAACTTAAAAGACGAAAGATTTACTTTGGCTAATTATTTCAGAAGATTCAGTCTATGGTTACCAACTCCTTTCATGTGAGGTAAAAGGACAGTGAAGAACATGGAGGAGAGAACCAGGTGTGGTGCAGCTGCTTTCTTCATGATGATAAGGAAGGAGGGGAAGAAAAACCAAGGGAATGAAGGAAGAGGGGAGAAATAGCAGAGAGGAGAGAAGAGAAGAGAATGAAAGGGAGAGAGGTGAGGAAAGAGGGAGAGGGGAAAGAGAGAGGGGGGGAGGGAGAGAGAGAGAGAGAGAGCTGATGAGCATTACCCCTCCATCTTGCTCCCAGCCTACTGGATGGTGCTCTACACTCTTGGGGAAAATGCCCTGCTTCAGTTTGCTAACCTATAAGTCAATCACCTGTGGAAACACCTTCAAAAGCACACATCTATATGTGGGGTTTATTAATTTCCCAAGTAGGTTTCCTAAGTAGCTATGTCCTCTTACTCCTAAGTAGCCTCCCTCTTAGCACTGCTTTTCCTATCTTATATGTTTTGTTATGTTGGTTTCCATTTTCATTTGTCTCAAGATATTTTTAAATTTATATTTTTTTCATTATTGACTTGGTGGTTATTCAAGAGCACCTTGTTTAATTTCAGATATTTATAAATATTCCAACATTCCTGATGTTGATACACAGCTTTATATCATGATAGAAAAGATACTTGAGACATTGACCTCAGATTTCTCAATAAATCTCACACAAGAAAAGAAATTGTAATGTTCCTTCCAGAACTCCTTAATAGATAAGTCTGTATCTGAGACCGCCTGGAAGCACAAGAGGCCAGCATTCAAATAAGACACGGTTAGTAATTTAAAATTAAAATTTCAAACATAATCTAAGTTGTTCATATATCAGGCTGGTAGCAAGTTGAGGATCCACTGGAACCACAGTGCAGGGCAACAACTGTCTCTGTCTCTGAATTTAGAAACACAAATGGAAGCTATTAGTAATAACTTTATATTTGGATTAAATTTTCATACTATGGAAGTCCAAGAATAGAGACAAAGGATCTTAGTAATATTCATGAAATGCTAAAAATCAATTCATAATTATTTGTAAAATTAAGAAAAATCCCTCTAATTGTTTTAAAAATATTTTTTTTCCCCCATTGGCTTACACTGACTCATTCATTATACGTTCTGTGACTGTGTATGTGAGGGTCAGTTTCTAAACTGTGTATTTACTTGCTTATTCTGTTTATTGATTTTTATACCAGTCTCTTTACTTTCTTGATTTTTGGAATTTCTAGTAAGTCTAGTCTAAAGTTCAAATACCATAATTCTTCAAACAACTCATTATTTTATTCTCCATTTTCCCCTGTAAATATATTTATATTGGTATGACTCCATTATTCATTTTTAACAAGGGCATTTGACTATTTACTGGCATGGTTGAATAGACTAAATTTATTTTATCATATAATTTATCCCAAAATTGTTGTCCTCTTTTTTATATACTGAGATTGCTTATTATAACATTGAAATAAAGTGTTATGGCACACACTTCTTTGATTAAAACTATATAGCACATTTTGTTTGTACAACTGCAGTAATCTGATATTTCATTAAAATAGTTAGTCACTGTCATAGAAATGGTACTGGCAAAGTGTAGCTTCTTAGTTAATCTGCTATTTTTAAATGAAATATGACATCTATACTTCTCCCTTCTGACTGAATCCCATAACAACACATTGTACATATCCGTATACACAGTCTACAAATTAATTTCCACAAGATTAGGCAATGAATAAAGTCATTCATACATGTTATGGGTTAGGTTTCTCAATAAGCCTCTCAAGAAAGTTAGTGGCTGCCCTGGAACCCATAGAGTATTTAGGTGCTTGGCCTAGTGTTGAAGATCACAAAGTGCAACATAAAAATAGGCAGAACTGAAAGAGTGAATAGCTCCAGTAAGTGCTGTATGTGTTGTGGTGTTTGCCTCTGCTCTGTTGAACCATGCAACACACAGCACTGATTTCAAATAACAAGGATACTTTTCAAAATTCTGTCAGTGCAGTGGGACTCACAGCTTCATACAGGATACATAAGTAGAGATTGCAATTAATTAATTAATTTTTGTCTTGTTCTTTTGAGGTGCAAATCTTTATTAAAGCCTGTTGATATTTTTAATGCTCAGGATTGATAGATTCCAAAGTCCTGGAAGCCATCTTTCTAAATTTAAACATCAAGGAAGATAGTTGCTTAAGTAACAGTATGTGCCAAATCATTCAGCCTTAATTTGACTCTTATCAAGAAGGCGTGAAAAAAAATCCACATTTTTCTTTTAAGTAGGCCAGTTAACAAACAGGCAACCTAGAACAAGCCCACTTTCCACTTTTTTAAAATTTCTTGTGATATATTTCAGAGGATTTGATCCCGGTTTGGGGTTATCTCATTCTCAATTATAATATGCTTTGCTTAACTTTGACCAATGCAATATCCACTTTGAAATCTTTCCTCTTGTGTCTAAGTATTATTTATTTTTCTCATATGGATTCACATCATTGATTTCATAGTTTGCCTTAAGTCTAACAGTGTATTGCTGAGAACATCCTTAACTAATGTGGCTATAATGACTGTACTTCCAATTAAAGCTATAATCTCAGTTCCATGCAAATATTACTTTTGAAAAGACATTCTTCAATCTACTGTATGTTATTTATGGGCTTTTTCCCATGAATTCTTCATGAACTTCGCTTATTGCCTCACTGTCCTGAATTAGAAAACAGGCCCATTCTCAAGTCAGTCCAATTAGCCTGTCACTGAATAGCAGTGATTGAATTAAACTTCTGTTTCAGAAAACATTGGCAAACTACCCTTGATAGCTTAAAAAGGAGACTGGAGCTTTTTTTCTAATAATGCAGTATATTAAGCACTGAAAGTTACTTGAATATGCCAGTCTAGGAGATCAGAATATCCCAATGCAAAATACGAAGGATCATTTAAAGAACAAATAAAGATAAGAAAATTCAGGAGAGCGTCTGCCCTCCCTCTCTTTTTCTTAAAAATAGGACATAGATATAAAAACAAGAATGATATCCTCAAATCATCTTTACCAAAAAAGGACTACTGAAATAATGTTAGACCCTCAAGGTTCTGGAGATGACACCACAGGAGTCCATATTAAAAATCCTTACTGTCTAAAATAAGCCTGCTATGTATTTTCCCTCCAATTCTGAAGACTTTAGAGAATCAATATCCTTTTCTTCTCTCTAGTCTCATCTAAAAATTTAGTGTTCTTTGATGAAGTTTTTATATAAACTACAATTCAAGACCTCTTGTTTGAGAACTCATTCCCCTGGTGTCTACCATGTGTGCTATCAATAAAATGTGTGCATATTAATAAACTTTCTTGTTTTTTCTTTTGTTAATCAGTACTTTGTAACAAATGTGTATCCTAACTACATACCTATTGTTTGTAGGGAAGTGAAGAGAAATCCTACAGCAGTGTTGAACAAAATTGACCATGGAGGACATTTAAATGCTAGGTATGGTTAGTGTTCAATGCAACTTTATTTCATAAAAACACAGGTGGGCAGTTTTAGCCTGAAAGAAATACATCCCTTACTTAGGAAATAAATAATTTCACTTATTCCTCTTCACTCTCCTTGACTCAGAATGTGGGAACACTCTGTTCTTCCAAATGTGGAAGATACAAAACCAAACAAATGCTAAGCAGTTCCACATGAGGAAGTTCATTTTCCAAAGAGCCACTGAATCACTTCTGATTTACACAGATAGCATTCCTCAAGTAAAGTCCACTAAGCTTTTAAGCTGTCTTTCTCCCTTTGTCAAATACAGTCAGCAGAATTTGACTAAAAATATAAAAAGTATTCATCTTGCAATCATCACTTGGTATTTTTTGAAAATAGTATAGTAAAACATTTATTTCACATCTGAATGCCTTTCTGTGTGCTTGTGCACATATATTGTGTGTTTATCTAGAGTATTATTTGAAAATTTAACAACGGTGTCCTTTTGAAAATTGAAAGTTTAAGTTACTGGCTAAAAATTTTGGGCTTAGAAAGCAGAGTAGTATAGACTTTAAGCCTGGTTCTTTTACTAAATAGTGATCTTGTTTATTGTATTATAGCCACTTTAATTTCCTGTTATAAAAATAGATGACTATAATATCGATTCTACTGTGTTCTTTTATTGATTAAAGAATCCAATACCTGCAAAATTCTTAGAACAGCATGGATTACATACAATAAACTGTCAATAAATGACAATTAATTATTTTTATTATTTTATATTTTATTAATAAGAAAGTTTCAGATCTTGCAAAGCATTAAATATGTCAGATACAGGTTTGAATCAAGTCTTTGGAGAAGAGTTATGTTTTCCAATGATTGGCTTTAGTAATAAAAGATTTGAGTTTTAATTTTTAAACCAATAATGATTTTACCTCAATTAAAAGCAGTCCAGACATTTTTTACTCATTTTTTCATGGTAGAAATGTTCAATTTTTTTTTAGAGATTAAAGCTTAAATAACTATTTTAGAATCAAATTATAAAAGTCTTTTTTTTTCCAAAATGAATTTTTATTTACTTTTCTAAAGTAAATATTTTTATTTGTGAAGTGATTGATTTTGTATGACAAAATTCAAGTGTGCAAATTGAATTAATTATTTTTCTTACTTTCCCATTTGTAAAAAAAAAAATGTACACCCATACGTGCACATACATATTTCTGTTACAGGTGACCAAGTTAATTATTTAATATGCATTTTTATCTGTTCTTATATTCTTAGGTAATAGGTACTTTTATTTTGTGCTCATGGAATTTTAATTTATGCAAATGATGCCATGGCAGAGATTGCCAATTTTCTTTCTAAATTCATCCTCTGCTTATACAAAACAAACAGAAGTGTAAGCTACTTGTCCCATGGCCCTCTCCATTTTGGTATGTTCAGAAAATGTACAACAGTAGTGTGAACCAGTGCCAGCCGTGCTACTTCTCTTCCTCCGGGATGTTTGCTGCCCAGATATTGGGATAATACAGTTTCACCAGGCAAGAATTGCTGCTCAAAGTGTTCTCAGATGCGTGCCAAAAACATCAACTCCGAAACAGTCATTTTTATTATTGCAAATTTTCAGAGTATAAAACCTAATGAGTTATAAACCCTAGATGGGTCCCATATTTGGGTTTTCACATATCCTACAGGTGTTTTTAATGCTCATGGCCTTTCACATTGCAAAATAATGTGCTGCAAAAGAACGAAGTCCCAGAAGGCCTGTGTAGAGCAGACTAGCAACACATTTTCCGCAGAGGCTAGAAAATGAATACTTGAGTGTTCCTGTTTCCATCTTTTCTGCCTCCACCATCTTTTCCATCTTTTCTCTTCCCTGCTTGTTGTGCTCCTCATTCCTCTCCTCCTCTTTCTGCTTCTGCTTTTGCTTCCTTTAGCAATCACTTAAAAATTGAAAAATCATGTTTAACTCACAAAGATCATATAAAAATAATCTGGTACAGAAGAGAACAGCTGTGGGAAGTAGCTTTGGGTTATTTCCCCAAAATATACATATTCATATTTTCTAAAGTATTCTTATATACTGCTCTCTGTTACAGCAGAGAATTAATGTAAGAACTGGGACAGAGGTCAAGTAACAGGATATATTTTGACGTATTTTCCAAATCTTAACTAAAATTTTATGTAAAAAGTACTATAATTTTGATTTGTTCACTTTATTTGTACATAAATTATGATTATTATTATTATTAGGAAAAGTTTACACATCTGCCAAATTATTTTTGAAGAGGCTACTTCTACTTTCATAAAAAATAAACAGATACTCTTAGTAGTATATAGCTTTAGAATTTACATTCCTTTGACTTTTACATTATCATTTAATAATCTTTCTTATGTTTTGTACAGGTGAAACTATAGGTAATAAACATGGAAGACAAATAATATTATAATACAACTTGTGAATGTCATTAATATTTTGAGAACTTCAATCATATCTGAAATCCACATTATCTGTTGATGCATTCTCTGGAAATCTTAAAAGTTTGGACTATTATTTCCTTTGTATTTCTTCCATATTCACCACATGTACTATATACATACATATTCACATATCCACACACTCAAGAATATATATACACATTGTGAATATGCATGTTTGCATATTAATATATAATATCCTTTCCATTCTTGTAGTTTTCCATATATGTATTTCATGCTATATTTATTATTTAGATATGTGAGAAAATATTATATTTTAATTTAATTTGTGCTGTTCATTAATTTTGATTGCTGCATGTGTAGTATGCCATGCTATTAATCATCTATAATTTATTTAATGTTTTGTTAGATACAGTTTTTCTTGGCTTATTCTATTTGGAACACTTTATACATTAACCTCGAAGTTTGCTCAGATGTATGTGAATTAAATCTCTAAACTGTAGTCTTTATGAAAGATCAAAGAATATCTGCCAAGTGACTGATAGTTCTGTAGTGACAAGTACTATTAACACTATCTTAGAACTAGTACCTTTGGAATCCTGTTAAAATTCATCTTGTTATCTACTAAGTTATATACTCTCTATTCTGAGATTCATTCTTTGGAATATAGCTATTTCTCCTAATTTTCTTACTTTGTAGTAGGAACAGTAATCAATCTGAGATGCAGGTTTCTTTATCTGAAATCTTTCCAATCATCATCAGTAATCTGTCTGGGAGCAAAAGGTACTTATTTTTCTCAACTTAATCTAAGCCCTTTCTATGACAGACATAAAAATGAAAAATGTTAGATTCCTCATCAGCTGATTGTGATTTTCTAAACTATGCAGGTGATTATATATTTACGAATTTTTGAATCTGTTTATATGTATGTGTAAGACATTATACAGACTAATTTTATGTTTGTGCATAGTAGTGCTGAAATTCTTCCTGTTATCTAATTTCTGAAATTAATGGGTAGGAAAAAATCTAAGCAATAAGAGACAGGAAAAGGAAGAAAAGAATAAAATTGAGGAAAAAATAACTTTTCAAAAATTTATCTTAACAAGTAAATTGACTAAAAATTATAATCCAAGGGATATCCTGAGTTTCACTAACAATTTAAACTTTCTTATACAACATTTCATGCCTATTTTTGAGTTTCTTTTTCCTAACACTTAAAGAACAAGAAATATATTTCAAAAGTCTGCCAAATTACAAAGCAATTACACAATGAAGAACTAAAACAGTAAAAAAAAAAAAAGAAAGCAAGAGAGGACATGAGGCCGGGGATATAGCTCAGTGGTTTCGGCGCCTGTCTTGCAAGCGCAAGGGCCCGGGTTCAATCCCCGGTAACCACATAACAATACTGGGTGTGGAGACTCACCCCAGCGGCAATCAGTACCACATACCAGTGCCGGGCGTGGTGGCTCACGCCTGTAATCCCAGCACTCGGGAGGCAGAGTCAGGAGGATTGCTGTGATGTGAGTTGGAGGCTGAGCTCAGGGCCAGCCTGAACCACAAAGCGAGACCCTGTCTCAAAAAACCTTAAAAAAAAGAAAGCAAGAGAGGACAAGCTAAATTAGGGGACAGTCAAAAAGAGGAAAAAGGAAAACATAAAATATGCTACCACCCGGCATTAGATTTCCCTGGGCTTTTGTAATTTTCACCATTCTTTTTCCTATTCTTATAAAACATTCCTATATTAATTTAAGGTTATTAAGCTTTAAAAATTTAGATACACTGTTTTGAGATATGATCTAAAAGAGACAGTTTGAAAGAAAAAAAAAAAATTTAAATAACTGCCAGTAATGGGAATGAACTTTTTCTCTTCATATTTTTCAGTTAGAGAAAAAACAGTTTCAGTAAGCACCAAGGTGAATTTTTATTCCAAATTATAGACACTTGAAATTAATTGTTAGCAGGCATACATTTTGAGAATATATTAATTGTTTTGGTGTAAATTTAAAATCTTATATAGAGATTTACATATATGACTATTTATATATGTGTGTGTATATATATATATACAAAAATTATATATACACACATACAAACATATGTATAATATGTATTTTATATATAAACATATACATATACAATATGTATTTTATATACAAATAATATATAATATATACATATAATGCATGATGTGTATTATATGATATATATATATGCATATAATGTATAATATGTATTAGTGATTAGAAAGTGAGTAGAAGAAAGGGGCACTGCACTCACTGGTGGGTTTATGCAGCAATACATTCAGTAGCCAAATGTGCCATCAGTACTCAGATGGAGGTTGGTTGCTAGGGACCTGACCTGAAAGGATGTGTTCTTGTCTTGGGTCCTCCTCCCTCTCTACTTTCTGGGTCTTCTGGGTGAGCAGAAGGCTCCTCAAAGTCCTTCCACCGTGCCTTTCTGCCTTGGAGTCAGCACACTGAATACACACTGGAAACTGAAAATCATGTTAACTTTTCCTCCTTATCACATGGAATTTATTTAATGATGAAAAGTCACTAAAAGCCTTATCCTAAATGTCTGACAAAAGGTTTAATTACACAACTGTCACTAAAGATGTATAACTTTATGCACATAATTATATTTATTAAATATTATATATTTAATATTATTTAATATTATATATTTAATAGTATATATTATATACATATTGTATATATTATAATTATAATCTGGGACCCTAATCCCATATTATTAAAATTAAGTTTTAGAAATTTAGAAAATTTCCTTGGGATAATATAGAGGTTGATTTTACTTAAAATTTACAAGGCTAAACAATCATTTATCACAGAAGCATTTATTTTATCCATGCATAACTGAAAATCACCAGTAATTGCCCACCTGATTTAAAGAATTATTTTGAAGGTTTAAGCATCAGTGAGACATGAGCAACATTCAATTGAACTTGAACTACTGAAGTTTATATTGTGTGTACTGTAAGTGTAAAATCCAATCTGCTGTACCTCAGCCTCAAAAGAATGTTTACATTCAATACTCTTGTTTAACAGATGGACTTTAATAATGTTAATGCATCCACAATATGAAATAATTTTGAATTCAGAATAATAGTTCTTAGCCAAAAATTATATTAAATATATCACTCATTTCAAGAATATTACACTGAATATAGAATATTAAGTGGTTTGAACATAAGATTCAATGTCAATTCAGTAGAATAGTGAATAGAATCTAATGACCTCTGTTTTGTCCACTTATAAAGTCCTTCAATTCTTGGTTTCCTGAATTCAGGTGATAAGAGTCACTATTAAATACTTTTGATATCTTACCAATAATGTATTAAATGATATCTGTGTGGTTACATTAGGTCCTTTGGAAACAAAATATTCATTCATTCACTTACATGGGAAAAGTAAATTAGCAAATTAAAGGTATATCTGTCTTTTAAACATTCCCCTATCTTTTCTCAAATAGAAATTTAAGGAAAGAAGAGACAATTTTAATATTATCCTCTTATTAATTCCATCAAATTGCTTGTAGTCACTGTTGAATGTGCAAAATATTCCTTCTCCTTTTGATTTGTTTGATAAACTCTGAAGTGCGATTGCTAAACTTGAGAAAGATAAAATGCATGATTACTGTTTAATGAACTTTTATTATGTGTGAGACACTTAATATATGCCATCAAAGTGAATGCTTATCACAACTCTGTAAGGTAAGAATGATAAATGTCTTTTCCTATGATTAAATAGAAATTCATTAGAATTACCATATTCCATGGAATTTAAAATAAATGCCATTTAATATGAGGAAAAATGATCCCATTGACAGGAGAAACAAACAAAATGCTACTGAATATAAAATTTATTTATAGACTTGTACTGATTCAACAGTGTTATCCTGGTGAGAAGGATGGGAAGATAAAGCGCCTCCTAGAATGACTTCATGCAAGACAACACCTGTGGGCTTAAAGTTAATGCTTACTCTTGGCCATTCAGCATCCAGGACCACGACCTTGTCATTAAACCCCACATCTTCAAATATCTTCACAAAAGACAATTCACTTGGCATTTTCCTTTATGAACGCCAGTCTTTTCCTCACAGTACCACCTGCTTTTTGTAACCTTCATGTGGAAGGAATCAAAGAGCATGGCAATATATTAATCAGAAAAATAGATTGTGCTTTCCTCTCTCTGTCAATTACTTGGTGAGGAAAAACAAAGAGCAAGGATTAAATCACAGCCAGCTCAAATATTTTGTACTTGGAATAAATGCATTTTGGCTTTCACCGAAGTCATTTTGCACTGTTTGGCTTTGGTTAGCAGGAGCATTTCATAAAACATGGAAGAAAGCTGCATTGAGTAGAATAAAGAAGAAATGTCTGAGCATTTCCTCACAGTTTAAACAGCTGATTTATTCCAGTCAAAGAAAACAGCAAAGAGTCTGACAATTATGAATGTCCTTGGAAAAAACATGAGTTATCTGGCTGTAAATGAGAAATTGCTTAGAAAGAAAATGTCTGTGACAAACAGAACACTGACAAAGTGTGACTACAAAGAACAACTCCTATTCACTCTTATGTGGGAGAGACCTATAACTGCAATTCAATTGTAATCCTCACCTGAGAAATCTGAAGTCATCATCTGTTTTCTTTGGCTGTTTGTGTGACACACTCTAGTTGCCTTCTAGAGAATTCAGAATGTTCATTCACTCCAGTGGATACACTTGAAGCTTTATCCAATTCATTTTCATTAAACTGTCTTACTAGATTTATCAGAGCTGAGCAGTTCTTTTCTTTATACTCACATTTATATTTCTAAGTATATACTAAATATTTTCTTCTAGGGATGGAATCTTTCCTTACAAATACTATTATTGTTTTACCCTATTAGAAGAGGTAGACAGTGAAAGTAAGAACAGTTACCATACCATCAGCTGTCTTTGGGAGTCTAGAAATACATAGAATAACTGGAATAATTCCTCTTTAATAAGATCTTCTACATTCAATTCTAAACTTGTTATATTTTTATCATATTCTTTTTAATCATTCTTTTATTCTTTATAATATTCTTTTATAATATAATATTATTTTATAATATTCTTTTTATCATATTCTTTTAAATCATTTATAATATTATTTTATAATATTCTTTTTAATCATTATACAATATTATACAGCAAAACTAAAATAATCTTAATAAACAAAACTTTATAGTTCAGATTTGTGGTCATTTCAATTGTTTTTCATAAGATAATTCCTGTAATCTTTAGCATTTAACCTCTTGAAACTATATCACCACTTGCTATTTAATCAAGAAAGATGTGGGCCAAGGATACAGCTCAGTGGTTCCAGCACCTGTCTTGCAAGCAAAAGGGCCTAGGTTTGATCCCCAGTAACCACATAACAATACTGGGCGTGGAGACTCACCCCAGCAGCAACCAGCACCACATACCACAGTGCCGGGTGTGGTGGCTCATGCCTGTAATCCCAGCACTCGGGAGGCAGAGGCAGGAGGATTGCTGTGATGTGAGTTTGAGGCTGAGCTCAGGGCCAGTCTGAACCACAAAGTGAGACCCTGTCTCAAAAAACCTTAAAGAAAGAAAGAAAGAAAGAAAGATCAATAACATTATGAGCTGCACTGCAGCAGCAGTAAATATACACAGATCTACCAGACTGTGAAAATCATTAAATAAGTAAAATAAGGACAAAATCTTGATAATTTGCTTCTAAAAAGTCCCTTTCATCTCTGTTGCTTTCAATAATATAGTTTAGCAGTATGAAGCACTTGTTAAATGTATAGAACAAATGGATAATATGGTAAATTTGACTATATTAGTTTGAGTGATAATATACAGTAACAAACTATTTTCTTACATACTGTGTAATTTTATTCTTGAATGTATATGAAAAACAGACACAGGTAGCAACAAATTACCAAAGAAAATGTTCAACAAATGATATTATCTCAGCCTACTGTCTTCAGCTTATTGCAGCCAAATGCATCTAATAATTTTAACTTACCAGTAAATAAAAATTGTGGTTAAGAAAATTCTCTGTCCTCTCATACTGAGGAAGAATTTTTAGGACAGTATTATTGTGCAAAAGTCTAGAAAAGTTCAGCTGGAGTTTTTGCCAAGTGGTAGCGCCACCTCCTGGTGTCATTCATCACACTACTGTTGTGGCTAAGTATCCATTGTAATTGGTTTCCTAGGCACCACTAAAAGGTAATGTCTTCCTGAAGGTGCCGTCTGTCATTTAGTTGCACACGTGCACTCAGATATGACTGAATTCAATTGTCCAATATCTTGAAATGCTTTACTAATAAAAACTTACTTTGAAGACAGGAACCAACTCAGCTAGAATTATTTGAAATTTCTTATTTCACTGTTACACATTAAAACGTTGATAGAATATAAAATTATGCTTAAATGGACAAAAGCATTTCAAAGCTGTTAGTTAAATCATGACTAAAATTAAGCTATGTATTAAGTATGACTTAAACCATGCTGTATATGTTGGTCTGAGTTTTTAATCACTGCCCTGCTTGTTTGGGGCATTGAATGGAATTTAAACTCCAAAACGTTGACAGGTTTAACATAAAAAGGATTTAGATAGATGATAAAGGATTCAAAATAGTTCCTACCTAACTAATGGTTAACTTAAAACAGCGATCCAGATGCCTATTTTAGATTTAAAAATACAGATTGGAGTAGAACAAGTTTTGAAGGAACACTGTGTTTGAAAAGCAGGACAAATGTAGGGGATTGACAGATTGAGTAGGAGTAAGAGAAGTGGAAAAAAAAATCAGATCTTCAGTTTCAGCATTTGCAGAGCAAGCACAAGTATGTCAGTAATACCACTCCCAACTGCTACAACACTCCTGGAAGCTGATACCCAGAGGAGGAATGGTCAGCTTTGTGATCATTCTTAATACAATAAAACATCTAATTCAATCACTGAAGCAAGAGAGGATGGCATTGACATTTCTCGGCTAAACTGTTACAAATAAAATACCTTCATCAGAGTTGTGGTAAATTTATGAAACTATTTCCTTTTATTCACTACTTTATGCTTTGGGATGTAAATTATACTAGAATGTCTCTGAAACAGTAAAGTATCTTTTAATTCCCTCCAATGTGTAAAATCTATTGGAGGTTTAAAAGATTGTTTGATTGGTATTATTATTCTTGGAAATTTTCCAAATATCTCTAAGGAGAGTGAACAGCAGACAGAAATGGAATAAGCAGTTTGTGAGCCTTCACGCCTATTCAGAGAGAACTGTTTTGATATACACATGTATGTACACACACATGCATTTATGCATAGACACTCACACATGCAACCACATATGACTGGATTTAATTATGGAATATTTTGAAATGTTTTACTAATAAAAACTTACTTTGAGGAAGGACAGTAATGTATGCTTATAATACCAGCACTCTCAGAACTGGTGTAGAAAAATGCCAAGCTTGAAGCCAATTGGATCCTATCTCAAAAAAAAAAAAAAAAAAAAAAAAAAATCTCAACCATTTAAAAAGGCTATGATGTAACAGTGCAAAAGCCCCCAAGTAAAATTTTCAGTGCTAACATAATAAAGGTGTAAAAGTGATGCACTTAAGCACTGAAAATGTGACAAAATTAGGACTTGAATATAAAGAAGAAAAATATAGTGAGAATGGCTTGGGTAGAAGGAAGGCAAGGGTAAAGAGAGGAGTGCCAGGCAGCTTTCTGCTTAGCTAGCTCTATGCAGAAATACATTAAACTCTTCAATGATCTGATGTATTCTGAATTAGGTAGAGGTATTTGTCTTCCAAGACTCTCTCTTTGCCATCTTGGTGAATTAGGACCTATCTCCTTACTGGTAACCAACCACAGTCAACCGCTGCTCTCACATACATCTAGCATGACATCATGTAGTTCGTAAAACGTCATGGTGTACGTTTTTCTGAAAATTTTGTATTTATAAAAACATACAATTTATATTTAATCCTTACTTCAACTGAATTGCAACACCAAATACAGTGTGCTGCTCTTAGTTTATAATATTTGTAAATAACTTCCACAATTTCTCTAGTTCTTTCTCCAAAACACATACATGGATCTTCACATGTGAATCAGCTAATGTCATAGAAGCACAGTCATATTTAAAAGTATGCAAAATATAAGACATGCAAAAAATAATTTTATTCATTAAAATAGAGTATTTCAAACTGTTGTAATAATACAGTACTCCAAAGTTTTTAGAGTACCAAACATTTGACAATACGGAAAGGCTGTGACAATGATAGGACATACTTGCCCAGCTGACAGGAGTAGATACTAGTGAAATTGATTGCAAAATTATACCTCAATTAGAAAAACTAAATATCAGTTATGTAGACCTTCACCGTTTTTTTACTTGGATATATGTCAAACAATGATCTCAAAAGTAATGAACCCAGGGCCGAGGAGTTAGCTCAGTGGTTCCGGTGCCTGTCTTGCAAGCGCAAAGGCCAGGTTTTGATCCCTGGAAACCACATACAATACTGGGCATGGAGACTCACTCCCAGCAGCAATCAGCACCACATACCACAGTGCCGGGCGTGGTGGCTCATGCCTGTAATCCCAGCACTCAGGAGGCAGAGGCAGGAGGATTGCTGTGATGTAAGTTTGAGGCTGACCTCAGGGCGAGCCTGAACCACAAAGTGAGACCCTGTGTCAAAAAACCTAAAAATAAAAAGAAATAAAAAAATTTTTAAAGTAATGATCCCAAAGCAATGATCAACATGATCATAAAGTAAATACACAATAGCCTATGCATATTGATTTGTTGGTAGCGGCTAGAAGCAATCCAAATAGCTATTATTGAAGAAATAGGCATATAGGAAGTGAATGAATATAAGGGAACAAGATACATGAGATAGAAATGCTGCTCTATCTAAAATTTTAATTGAAGAATAATGTATTCTAATAACAACAGGCACATAAATTTAAAAAAAATATGAAAAATAGGAATACATTTTCTGTAAGAAAATATGCACAGAAAAGATTTTCACAAAACAGTCAAAAAGTGAAGAGAAAAGAAAAGTATTAGAGAAAGAATGAGAGGGAGAGAGAGAGAGAGATCTCACATTAAAGGAATGTGACATCTGATTAATTCAATCCCTTGTACCTGTGCCTAACCTAGCAAGAGAAGAAAGACCAAGAATGAGTAAACTTAAAAGAAGTGCTCCAAAAAGAGTGTGAATGTACATAGAACTCCCGATCAGCCTTCAACTGTGAGCTGCTTTCCTCAATAGAATGAAAAGTATTTCAGTCTTAAATTGCTTTATGACTTTCAATATAAAATTACTTTTTCTATCTGCTTAAATCCTTATTTTATAATTTAAATTTCTTTTCAATTTAATGCTATAACCACTGTTTTATTGCATATATTAGGAAGGAAGACTGTTGGAAGAAAAAAAAAATCATCTTGAATGCACAGAGGTACAAAACAAGTTTGGCCTGAATGAGCCACCATCCATCACATTTGGCAACTCTGTGTCAGCATTTCTTTTCTTCCCCAGTCTTACAAATATATGATAGAAGTAAGGAAAATTTTAATCTGCCCATGTATTACTTTTATAAAAAGTGTTAAACATAGGTTCTTCCAACTTCAACTGCATTTAGGTCACAGGAAAAAAAAATATTTCTTGTGTGTACTAGCACACAAAAACATTTTGTTTTTCTCTGCCACTGAAACTGGATAACATGGGAATGTTTTACAAGGGGAAGTCTTCCCTTTTATTTCTGCATCATTGAAGGGGAGGCTAAAGACTTTACTCAGATTGCCTAATACTTAGTAGTGAGAATCAATCCAATTTTAAAACTAGAACGATAATGAAATAAAGACAGCTGGTAATTTGTCCAACATGATTATTTCCTAAAAGAAGAATTTTAGAATAGAAAATTATAGGATGATTTTTGTCATGATGAAAGACATAACTACATTCTATATAGAAAATTATTACCATGGCAAGTTTTAGAATCAAGATGCTATGCTAACCAATGGGAACAATATTTCTAAGCTGAGATCATATGTTAGAATTAGTTAACTCATTAAGCAGAATATATGAATATAGAATATAATTTTATTTTACTAGTAGCTGTTTCCAACCTCTGCAATTATCTCTCCTTTGTATCGGCTTTATGAAAGACACACAATGGTGATAATTAATGATTAGGAATAATAACAATGCAATTTCACTAACTCCAGGAATATTCAAATAATCTATTTTTCTTCCACATTCTTCTCTTCAATAAAGTTACACGTCAGGACAGCAAAGAATAAAGGACAGAGTCATATTTATTCCAACATCACTTGGTGGAAGGCACTGTATTGTTTAGCTCTAAAGACAGTGATGTGGGGGCTACATAACAAATTGATTTCAATTCATTATTCTGAAGTATTTAACATCTAGAATTTGGTTTATAGAATCTAAAGGAAACAAAAAGGACAATATTTACTAGTAACTTTTTACATGTGAAAGCTGAATTCCATAATATGTGATTCTCTCAATATTCCAAATATTGAGTCTCAAACCTAAGACTCAATTATATATCTTTCAGTTCTAGAGAACAATGAAGGTTTTTTTTAACAAATATTATGCATAACCTGAATAACCTTAATAACCTTAAACAGGGTATCACATGATATGAATATTTTATGTATTCTGGTTACATGGTCCTTGTGTCCATTCTTGTATGAAATGTAAATATTTTCCAGTATTGTATTTTCACTTTCTTGTTAATGTCTTTTAATCTGTAAATTATTTGAAATTCATTTTATTTTATCTAATTGTATTTTGTTATATATAGTTTTGTTACTACATTTACTAAACAATTACTAAAATCAATATTCTGAAGATTAGACACTATATTTTGTTCTATGAGTTTTATTATCTATGAGCTTATTGTTGAGGTATTCAGCATTTTTAATTTGATCTCAAATATGGTATTAAACAAGGTTCAACCTCAGTGTCCTACCTGTGAATGTGATGGGTGTTGTAGAAGTATTTGTTAGGTTACTTTTTCTCTACTGAGTTGTCAGGCTACCTTCTTGAAAACTGATTTTCCATGTGTGTTTATTTTTAGCAATAATATTTATAATATTAGATATTAATATTTATAATATTAAAATAATGAATTGTTCCAACATTACTGGTCTATATCAGCTATGCTGAACTCGGTAGAACAAAAGTGTTCCTTTTGTGTAGATACAAACAGCCTGTGTGGCATGTATGCCACAGATTCACCACCACTACTCCGTGTGTTTATGCTATGCCTGAGTAGAACTGTTTTGATTATGATCACTGTGAACTGGGTCTGGAGATTGCAAGTGTGATTACAACTTAATTCTTCTGCTTCTATATTATTCTGGCAATTTAAATCTATACATTTTGGGGTGAGTTTTTTTGAAATCCACAAAATGATTGTATATTTATGCTGACGATTTATTTACTCACCATTTGGATGAATATTTATCATCCTAATATTAACTCTTCTAACATATACACCAGATTGTATTTCCATTCACTTGACTCTCCTTTAATTTTTGTCAGTGTTTTTATACTCAAATATGTAAGCCAACAGCTTCTTACATTTTACCTAAATACGTTATTTTCTTTAGAGTAATTATAAATGGGATTATATACTTTAAGTCTTTTTTAGGTAATTCACTACTTTGTGGAAATAAAACATGTTTGACACTGAACTATCTGAATTTGTTAGCCCATGCTTGTCTTATGATGTTCAGAAAGTACTCATCATTTGAAAGTATAATTCACTTATTATTTTTCAATTTGGATGATGCTTATATATTGCTGTTTTCTTTTTTTGATTCAAACTTTTTGGTACATTATTTATAAACATCATTATTGCATTAAACATTGAGAGTTTGTACCAGAATATGACATGACTTGATTCTCATTTTTCCCCTTCCCCCTGCCCTGCAACCACTCACCTCCTATATACATAAGCTTTGTTTCCTTTTCTCTTTATTACTATCTCATTCTTTTTCCCCTTGTTATTTACCCCTATACCCTCTTTCCTTTTAAATACTTTCTATTTCACAATATCTACTGTATATACTAGAACTGATTTATATATTCATTTTCTCCTATCAGAGAAAAGATACAATATTTACACCTCTGTGACTTATTTCACTTATATCCATTTGAGTATGAATGATTCCATTTTACCATTTTTCATGGCAGAGTAATACTCCATTCTATAAAAGAACCACATTTTCTTTATCCAGTCTCTAGCTGATGGATGTTTTGGTTGTTTCTAAGATTTAGCTATCACAACTTGATAAACATGGGTACACATATGTTGCTGTGCTATGAATCTTTTAATTCTTTTGTGTACACACCTAGTAGAGGAAGAGCAGGGTCAAATGGGACCACTAATCCTAGTTGTTCAAGAATCTCCATATTGATTTCAATAGGGGTTGTAGGACTCTACACTCCCACCAGTAGTGGAAAAGTGTTCCTTTTTATGCACAGCCTCATTAACATTTGTTGCTGGATAATTCTGAGATAGCAACCATTCTTTGTGGAGTGAGATGAAATGTCAGTGTTGTTTTCCCTAAATATAAAAACAGAAACACTAAGCCTGCAGCAAAACAGGCTAGGTAAAACTCTTGAAGACATTAGCTTAGGAAAAGACTTCATGAACTAAACCTCTAAAACATGAGAACTGGCAGAAGAAAGCAACAAATTGGATCTCACTCTACTGAAAAGTTTCTGCACAGTAAAGGAAACCACCAACAGAGCGAGTGAAAAGACAACCAATAATGTAGGAAGAAAACTTTACCAGCTGTTTCTCAGACAAAGCGCTATTATCTCGAATACATAAGGAGCTTAAAAAAATAAGCCCACCTAATTTAAAGACCTAATTCAAAAATAGGCATCTGAAATGAACAGACACTTCACAGGAAGAAGGGCAGCTAAGAAGTATATGAAGCAATGCTCAATATCACTGGTCGTTTGAGAGGTACAGATGAAAACAACACTGAGATTTCATCTCACTCTATATTTTACTGTTTTCTAATCACTCTGACGTAAGCGATCAAAGTAGACATCATTTGCCTTCTACTTCATTCTAAGGAGAAGTTTTCAATCCTGTATCACTGAGTTATTATCATTGTTGTTAACTCAGGGGTTTTCATAAATATCCTTTATCTAGTTGAGGAAGTATATATCTGTTCCCAATTTGATGAATGTTTTTATCACAAAATAGTACTGGATTTCAAATGCTTTTTTTCTGCAACAACTGAGGTAAGTTTTGCTTCTTTCTACAAAATGTGATATATTAATTAATTTTCATATACTGAATTCCCCTTGCATTCCTCAGCTAAATTCTACTTTTTCACCATCTATAATCTTTTAGGTTGCTGGGTTTTGTTCACTATTGAATTATTTGAGGTTTTTCACAACTATTTTTATAAAGACATTGGTCTTCATTTTTATTTTATTGTAGTGATTTGTCTGGTTTTGGTATCAGTGTGATGCTGAACTCAATAAGTTAATTTGGAAATACTCATTTTTGTGTCATTTGTTTCAGTTTGTAAAGGTCTAATAATTAATTCCTCTTTAATTGCCTGGTAAAATTTATCAGTGGAACTTATGGCTATAGGTGAAGGTTGGAGTGATTTGCTTTGATGAAACAAAGATTTTACTATGAGCCAAGGAAGGTTGGAGAGTTCAGAAGCTTAAAATTCAAGAAAATGGATTTTTTCCTAGAGTCTCAAGAAGGAACATAGCTTTGCTGATCTACTTTGGACTTCTGACCTCCAGATCTGTAAGATAATAATTTATGTTCTTTTAACCCAGGAAGTCTGTAGAAGAGAAGATTATTATAGCATTAATGGGAAACTATTCCTACATACAGTCATATACTTGAACATGTCTCAAAATCAGAAATTTCAATGACTACTCAATCAGGACTTCTCACTGTTTTCTTTTGAATTTGAAACTACTCAAGTTCTTGACATCTGAAAGCTATGATATTATTTAATTTATGATGTTTACTCATTCAGTATCTTCTTATGTCTCCTGAAAGTTTATAGCCTGAAAATGGCACCCTTTTTACTGTCACAAAAAGACAATGTATAGATGGGAATGTATGAACAATATATTCTGTAAGATACTATGTCTAGAGCAAATTATTTAAGATATAATAACTGTGACATCAAACTGCTTGAGGCTTCTGTATGAACACCAGTAACTGTTAATTATGTGATTTTGACAAGTTTATTTAATCTAGCCATTCTTCACTATATAATCAGCTAAACAAAATATAAAAATAGTACTTTTATGTAAAAAAACTGTTCTTAGGATTGTTTCATATCAGCAATAAATATGTTCACACATAATATATTTAAATAATTTGTATTATTTTGCTTATAAATATTATATTGAAATAAAGTATAATTCATTTTGCTCACAATAGTGAAATTGGAAAAAAAAAAAAAAAGACATGCTCCAGTAGTTAAAAAGAAGGCAAGAAACTGTGTCTAATTTGTTAAATAATACATCCTCACAGACAAAAGAAGTCCCTAGAGCATAGAAGATGCTTCAAGGATATATGTTAAATGGAGACTGGACATATATAAAACACATTATTCACAATTCATAAACATGGACTACTGAGTTTTATAATTATGATACCTAGTATGATGCAAAGTCTAATTAACATAAAATTGATAATTTAAAAATTAAATCATAATTTTAAATTAAATATTGTATAATTTATATCAATTTATTTTATATCAGTTCATTTATATTATATATTAACTATTACAGTGTTAGACTATAATTTCTTTACATACATATATATTATTTTTAAATATAACTGACATTTATATCATTACATTATTTATACTTTAATGAAAGTTAATTTTTAAAGTGATAGAAATTGAGAAGAGAAATATGATTCTAATAAAATAAACTTTTCAAAAAATCTTCAATTGAATAAACTGATCTGTAAGTCTATGACATACAGCATTTTAGATATATTTAAATATACATAATGTGTTTTACAAAAGTGAAATTAATTATAGAGTAATTTACTTGTTATATACTCAAAGGACCAATCAAAGTGACAACACTTGAAGAATCAACACTGAGAACATCCTGAAGATGATTCTATAGATGATGCTTCTCTGTGTACAAAATAAAACCATGAAGACTGCTAGTTAGAGTGGTCAAGTGTTTCTCAATATCAACACTGTCATCACTGGAATTTGCACAAAATGAAATCATAGTTCAATGAATAGAAGACCAATATTAATAGTTTATAAAGGAAGTAAATAATAGATGTTACCTATTACTATTTTACTTTTTATAACATTAAAAAGATGCTGCAAAGAAAAACCTATAAAGAAAATAAATGAATGTAGAATTTATTAAAAATGTACCTAATTGTGAAAGCACAAACTACATCAATTAACAACTACCAACTCACTTTGTAGGTAATGTTTGCACTTGCCTGCTTTAATAATTTTTATTTTACATATTTTATAAAATTTCGAGCTTGAACCACCAACAAGGTCTTCAAAATAAGACTTTCAACTTTTAATCTGTATAAATTATTGACTTGCCCTCCCTCATTCCTAGCAAATGCCTAAATAAGTACTGGTTCAAGAAATAAAACAGTGGAAGTGTAGAAAATGTTTTTGGACTTTAGAGTTTATGATGTTTACTCATAATTACTATTGAGTCTATCTAATGATCAGTTATCCAGATGATCTAATAGTGTTGATGATAATAGCTTCTGAATAATTTTTATTAAAGATGACTAAGAAAAAAGATAAAATATTAATTTATCTTTATAAATAAATAATGCAAAATCAAACACAATATATCTGAATGTTGTGCTCTATTCAAATCAATATCAGTACTTTTGTATTATTTCCCATTTTATATGATTTCTGTTCTGTCTTGTTTAAATCCTAAATTTCCTCATTTTCCTTTGGACAATCTGAGTACACTAACGTCAGTACTTATGTATGTGTGCATATGTGTGTATAGATGTGTATGAATAATTTGCACATTGAAATATTTATGTTTGTGTATGTTATATATCTTAAATGGTATCCTCATATATTTGATTTAGTTCTGTGTAGGTACATATGACAAAGCAATTATTATTTTCTCTCTGGTTTACATGAGTTATAATCATATTATCAGCTATAATGCTAATAAAGATTGGTAGAATTTTAGATAAAAAATCAAAAGTAGTATAATACACTTATTTCTTGTAAAATTCATT